>CANSZD010003259.1:0-248393 GCA_947648045.1 Beta corolliflora | reverse complement strand
AATTAGCTTTGTTTGACTTCATTTTACTTTAATTTGATTCGAAATTAGCCTTTGTTAAATGCATTTGAGTTTAATTTGATTTAATTAGCTTTAATTGAATGCATTTGAGATTCATTTGATCGAATAAGTTTTGTTTCACTTCTTATTCTGACTCTCTTTCATTTGATTCAATTAGCTTTTATTGAATGCATTGAAGTTTCATTTGATTCTATTAGATATGTTCTGACTATTTTTGACTTTCATTTGATTCAATTAGCTTTGTTCGACTTCCTTTTACTTTAATTTGATTCAATTAGCTTTGTTGAATGCATTCGAGCTTCATTTGATTTAATTCGCTTTGTCGAATGCATTTGAGATTATTTGATTCAATTTGCTTTGTTCGGGATTTTGTTTGATCTTTCATGATACAATTATCATTGTTTAACTTCATTTGATTCAATTAGCTTTGTTTCGACTTTATTTTACTCTTAATTTGATTCAATTAGCTTTGTCGATAATGCATTTGAGTTTCATTTGATTCAATTAGTCGCGGGTTGAATGCATTTGAGTTTTATTTGATTCACTTAACTTTATTGAATGAATTGGTAGTTGTTATTTGATTCAATTAGTTTTGTTCGACTTCGTTTGACTTTCGATTTGGATTCAATTAGCTTTGTTGATCGTGCATTTGAAGTTCTCTCATTTGGATTCAATGAGCTTTTATTGGACTTTTATTTGACTTTCCATTTGATACAATTATCATTGTTTGACTTCATTTGATCCAATTAGCTTTGTTTCGACTTCATTTTTACTTTTAATTTGATTCAATTAGCTTTGCTTTTGATAATGCATTTGAGTTTCATTTGATTCAATTAGCTTTGTTTGAATGCATTTGAGTTTTATTTGATTGACTTAACTTTATTAAATGAATTTCGAGTTGAGTTTATTCGATTCAATTAGTTTTGTTTCGACTTCGTTTGACTTTGATTTGAGTTAATTAGCTTTGTTGATCGTGCATTTCAGAGTTTCATTTCGATTCAATTAGCTTTATCGACCTTCATTTGACTTTCATTCAACGATTAGCTTTGTTTGACTTCATTTGGATTCAATTAGCTTTGTTTAACTTAATTTACTTTCATTTGATTCAATTAGCTTGGTCGAATGCATTTCCAGTTTCATTTGGATTCTCTATTAGCTATGTTTCGACTTCATTTGAGTTTCATTTGGATTCCATTAGCTAAGTGCTCGACTTCATTTGAGTCTCATTTGATTCAATAAGTTTTGTTTGACTTCATTTGACTTCCAATTGATTCAATTAGCTTTGTTGAATGCATTTCCAGTTTCATTTGATTCTAATAGATATGTTTGACTCTTGTTTGACTTTCATTTTATTTAATTAGCTTTGTTTGACTTCCTTTACTTTAATTTGATTCAATTAGCTTTGTTGAATGTATTTGAGCTTCATTATATTTAATTAGCTTTGGTGAATGCATTTGAGTTTATTTGATTCAACTAACTTTGTTCGACTTCGTTTGACTTTAATTTGATTCAATTAGCTTTGTTGGAATGCATTTGAGTTTATTTGATTCAATTTGCTTTGTTAAATGGATCGAGTTTCATTTGATTCAATTAGCTTTATTGGACTTTTTATTTGACTTTCATTTGATACAATTATCTCTTGTTTAACTTCATTTGATTCAATTAGCTTTGTTTGACTTCATTTTACTTTAATTTGATTCAATTAGCTTTGTTGATAATGCATTTGAGTTTCATTTGATTCACTTAGCTTTGTTGAAAGCATTTGAGTTTTATTTGATTCACTTAACTTTATTGAATGCATTTGAGTTAGTTTATTTGATTTAATTAGTTTTGTTTGACTTCGTTTGACTTTGATTTGATTCAATTAGCTTTGTTGAATGCATTTAAGTTTCATATGATCCAAATTAGCTTTATTGGACTTCATTTGACTTTCATTTGATACGATTAGTTTTAGGTTTGACTTCATTTGATTCAATTAGCTTTGTTTGGACTTCGGTTGATTCAATTAGCTTTGTTTGACTTCATTTTACTTTCATTTGATTCAATTAGCTTTGTTGAATGCACTTGAGTTTCAATTTGATTCAATTAGCTTTTGTTGAATGCATTTGAGTTTCATTTGATTCAATTAGCTTTAGTGAATGAATTTGAGTTTCATTTGATTCAATAAGCTTTGTTTGACTTAGTTTGACTTTAATTTGAATCAATTAGCTTTGTTTAATGCATTTGAGTTTCATTTGATTGAATTAGTTTTGTTGAATGCATTTGATTTTCATTTGATTTATTTAGCTATGTTTGACTTTATTTGGCTTTCATTTGATTCAATTAGCTTTGTTTGACTTCATTTGACTTTAATTGATTCAATTAGCTTTGTTGAATGCATTTGAGTATCATTGGACTCAATTAGCTTTGCTGAATACATTTGAGTTTCATTTGATTCTATTATCTATATTTGACTTCATTTGACTTTCATTTGATTCAATTAGCTTTGTTTCGACATCATTTGACTTTAATTCGATTCAATTAGCTTTGTTGAATGCATTTGAGTGTCGTTGGACTCAATTAGATTTCAGAATGCATTTGAGATTAATTTGATTCAATTAGCTTTATTGAATGCATTTGAGATTCATTTGATTCAATAAGTTTGTTTGTTTTCATTTGACTTTCATTTGATTCAATTAGCTTTGTTGAATGCATTTGAGTTCCAATTGGATTCAATTAGCTTTATTGATTGCTTTAGAGATTCATTTGATTCAATAAATTTTGTTTGACTTCATTTGACTTTCATTTGTTTCAATTAGATTTGTTGAATGCATTTGAGTTTCATTTGATTTTATTAGCAATATTTGACTTTGTTGGACTTTCACTTGATTCAATTAGCTTTGTTTGACTTCATTTTATTTTAATTTGATTCAATTAGCTTTGTTGAATGCATTTTAGTTTCATTTGATTCAATTAGCTTTGTTGAATGCATTTGAGTTTATTTGATTCAATTAGCTTTGTTGAATGCATTTGAGTTTAATTTGATTCAATTAGCTTTGTTGAATGCATTTGAGTTTAATTTGATTCAATTAGCTTTATTGGATTTCATTTGGCTTTCATTTGATACAATTATCTTTGTTTGACTTCATTTGATTCAATTAGCTTTGTTGGAACGCATTTGAGTTCCATTTAATTGAATTACCTTTGTTGAATGCATTTGAGTTTCATTTGATTATATTAGTTTTGTTTGACTTCATTTTACTTTAATTTGATTCAATTAGCTTTGTTAAATGCATTTAAGTTTAATTTGATTTAATTAGCTTTAATTGAATGCATTAGAGCTTCATTTGATTCTATAAGTTTTGTTTGACTTCATTTGACTTTCATTTGATTCAATTAGCTTTGTTGAATGCATTTGAGTTTCATTTGATTCTATTAGATATGTTTGACTTTGTTTGACTTTCATTTGATTCAATTAACTTTGTTTGACTTCCTTTGACTTTAATTTTGATTCAATTAGCTTTGTTGAATGCATTTGAGCTTCATTTGATTTAATTAAGCTTTATTGAATGCATTTGAGTTTATTTGATTCAATTAGCTTTGTTTGACTTCGTTTGACTTTTATTTGATTCAATTAGCTTTGTTGAATGCATTTGAGTTTATTTGATTCAATTAGCTTTGTTAAATGGATTGAGTTTCATTTGATTCAATTAGCTTTATTGGACTTTATTTGACTTTCATTTGATACAATTATCTTTGTTTGACTTCATTTGATTCAATTAGCTTTGTTTGACTTCATTTTACTTTAATTTGATTCAATTAGCTTTGTTGATAATGCATTTGAGTTTCATTTGATTCAATTAGCTTTGTTGATTGCATTTGAGTTTTATTTGATTCACTTAACTTTATTGAATGCATTTGAGTTAGTTTATTTGATTCAATTAGTTTTGTTTGACTTCGTTTGACATTGATTTGATTCAATTAGCTTTGTTGAATGCATTTGAGTTTCATTTGATTCAATTAGCTTTAGTGAATGCATTTGAGTTTCATTTGATTCAATAAGTTTTGTTTGACTTTGTTTGACTTTAATTTGAATCAATTAGCTTTTGTTAATGCATTTGAGTTTCATTTGATTGAATTAGTTTTGTTGAATGCATTTGATTTTCATTTGATTTATTTAGCTATGTTTGACTTTATTTGGCTTTCATTTGATTCAATTAGCTTTGTTTGACTTCATTTGACTTTAATTCGATCCAAATTAGCTTTGTTGAATTCATTTGAGTATCATTGGACTCAATTAGCTTTGTGAATATATTTCGAGTTTCATTTGATTCTATTTTCTATATTTGACTTCATTTGACTTTCATTTGATTCAATTAGCTTTGTTTGACATCATTTGACTTTAATTCGATTCAATTAGCTTTGTTGAATGCATTTGAGTATCGTTGGACTCAATTAGCTTTGCTGAATGCATTTGAGATTAATTTGATTCAATTAGCTTTATTGAATGTATTTGAGTTTCATTTGATTCAATAAGTTTTGTTTGACTTCGTTTGACTTTCATTTGATTCAATTTGCTTTGTTGAATGCATTTGAGTTTCAATTGATTCAATTAGCTTTATTGAATGCATTAGAGATTCATTTGATTCAATAAGTTTTGTTTGACTTCATTTGACTTTCATTTGATTCGATTAGCTTTGTTGAATGCATTTGAGTTTCATTTGATTTTATTAGCAATATTTGACTTTCTTGGACTTTCATTTGATTAAATTAGCTTTGTTTGACTTCATTTTATTTTAATTTGATTCAATTAGCTTTGTTGAATGCATTTGAGTTTCATTTGATTCAATTAGCTTTGTTGAATGCATTTGAGTTTATTTGATTCAATTAGCATTGTTGAATGCATTTGAGTATAATTTGATTCAATTAGCTTTATTGGACTTCATTTGACTTTCATTTGATACAATTATCTTTGTTTGACTTCATTTGATTAAATTAGCTTTGTTGAACGCATTTGAGTTCCATTTGATTCAATTAGCTATGTTTGACTTCATTTGACTTTCATTTGATTCAATTAACTTTGTTGAATGCATTTGAGTAGCATTTTATTCAATTAGCTTTGTTGAATGCATTTGAGTTTCATTTGATTATATTAGCTATGTTTGACTTTCATTTGATTCAATTAGCTTTGTTTGACTTTGTTTGACTTTCATTTGATTTAATTAACTTTGTTTGACTTCATTTTACTTTAATATGGTTCAATTAGCTTTGTTGAATGCATTTGAGTTTCATTTAATTCAATTACCTTTGTTGAATGCATTTGTGTTTCATTTGATTCTATTAGCTATGTTTGACTTCATTTGACTTTCATTTGATTTAATTAGCTTTGTTTGAGTTCATTTTACTTGAATTTGATTCAATTAGCTTTGTTGAATGCATTTGAGTTTCATTTGATTCTATAAGCTATGTTTGACTTTCATTTGATTCATTTAACTTTCTTTGACTTCATTATACTTTAATTTGATTCAATTAGCTTTGTAGAATGCATTTGAGTTTAATTTGTGATGCGGATGTGAGCATCAAAATCATGACGATCCTAGTTCGTTAGGGATTCTTATGAAGTTTCCTAGTTCCGTTAGGAAACCAAGTGTTTTATTTGCTTTATAACTCTTTTAATGTAGGTGTTTGAGTGATAAAGGGATCCTATTATGCTTAGGAGTCTAATTACCTTTGTCATAGAGTCTTGTTAGGAGTCTTCGTAGTTTCCTCGTAGTTTCCTAATTCTAGTATGAATAGGAAACTTGAAATCCTAGTACTAGTAGGATTAGGATATCCTAGTCCTAGTAGGAGTCTAATCATACATAGCTGTGATTAGATAGGCGTGTTATTGTTAGTGTTTTTGTTTATCTTTTTATGCTTTACTAGTTCTAATAGGTTTAGGTTATTATGTTTTAATAGTTCTACTAGGTTTAGGATAATTTGTTCATTATAAATAGGCTATTTCGGCCATCAATAAAGGAGAGCTGATTTTGGAGTTTATGATTTTCGAGTGCATGAGCATTGAAAGGTTTTGTTTGAACCAAACGCATAAATCGAGGTTTGTGTGCATCTCCTAGTTGCGGTTAGTGAGAGATCCTCTAGTTCTCGAGGGAACATATAGAGTACTATCCTCGGTTACTTGTCTCGTTTCTCTTCTATTAATTCACAAAGTTCGAACCTTTAATTACTAAAACGTGAGATTAAAGCGCTTAAAGTATTGTTCTTGTTTTAAAGCTTCCGCAAACACATCAAGTGGTATCAGAGCTACTCCGGTAAAACGGAGCGTGGGGCGCGTTTGAAGTTGGAATTTGGATTTGTTTCTTGTGTTGGAAAGCTAACAAGTAGATCTATCTTGTGTCAAAATTTCAGCTCATTCCGATCAGTAACAAAGCCACAGTGAACGCAAACATTTGAAGCAGATTTCCGTTCTTCCGGCAGATTACATACTGCTAATAAAATAAAACTGCATTCGATTGGCTTGTTATTTTTTGATGAAATTTTGGTCGAGTGTTTTAAACACATAGGGATACCTGGGTAAAAAAATTTCATAAATTTTCGAGGTGTTTTTAACTACGTTCTGCATCATGGCTTGACGAACAAGTCACCAAGATCCTCGCCGCCCTAACCAATCTTTTGATGCAGCAAACGCCAATGAGAAAAAGCACGAAGCACATGAATTGCGCCACCAAGCCTTACTTCGAACAAATGGCTGTTTTGGCTGACAAGGTTGACGATGTTAATAATGATGTGGCTCGCCGATCTCCCACACCTCCACGTAAAGAGGATGGCATGAAACCGCATGACCTCCCGGAATTCAATGGGTTGAAGGGCCCCGATGTTTTCTTGACTTGGGAGAGGAGGATGGATCGCCTATTTACGTACAAGGGATGCATGATCGCAAAAAGGTATGATCTTGCTATATTACGTTTGACGGATTATGCTTCGATTGGCTTGATTCATACCAAAACCGACGTAGACGGGAGGGGAAGGACGAAATTAGTTGTTGGATTGATTTGCGTACAAAGATGAAAAAACGCTTTTGTGCCTAAAACCTATAGGCAGGAATTGTTTTTAAAGTTGAATTCTTTTCATCAAGAGGGTTTAAGTGTTGAAAGCTACATCAAGGAGTTCGAAAGACTTTGGCTTACGTGGTGATTGCAAGGACGATGATGAACAAAAATCCGCTAAGTTCCTTCTTGGCTTGAAGCGGAAGATTGCCAACTTGGTTGAACTACATCCTTATGACTCTTTTGATGAAGTATACTTGCTGGCTAAGAAAGTGGAGCGCCAACAAGACTCCAAATTTCGGAGTTTTAGTGGAGGGTACACGCCCCCCAACGAGGACAACAAGGTTTCTACGTTGAACTTGAGACACGCACGATTGATCGGCCTTCATCTTCAAGTACTTCCGGGCTAGTTCTAAGCTAAAGGCGCCATCTTTGACACCGGGACAACAAGGCCTTAAGGAGAAGATGTGCTTTAAAATGTCGGGGATTTGGACATCTTCAACGGGAGTGCCCCCAACAAGTTGCCGATTTCACACGAGGACCACCAAGCTCTTCCGGCTTCGGCCGACCGTGTGATTCCTACACCGGCTTTTGGATCCATTGGTCGAGGCTTCGTTGTGGGATTCAACACCCATATATGGCCCGAACCCGAGCGTCAAAATCCGATTTTGTGTAAAACATTAATTACTACGCCACAACCTTCACACGAGCAAGAACAACGCGAGAATCTCTTTCAAACACGCCTTGTTAATGGTAAGACCTTCTCCGTTATTGTTGATAGTGGATCATGTGCTAATGTGTGTGCTCTTGCTATGGTCAACGAGGTAAAATTGCCTACTCAACCTCACCCTAGGCCCTACAAGCTCGGCTCGATGTCTCTAGGTAGTGTTTGGGTGAATAAGCAATCCCTAGTCTCTTTTCGGATTGGTGGTTACATGGACCAGATTTGGTGTGATGTGGTGCCTATGATCCGTTGCTCTTTACTCCTTGGGCGTCCATGGCAATGGGATCGCAGTGTGATTCATCATGGGAGAGATAATATTTGTTCAAAGCTTGTGAATGGTGAACGCATGGGTTAAAGCCTTTACCGCCAAAGTGTACTCCAACACCACCTAAGGCGGCGCTGTTGAGGATGAGCATGCTACGGACTTAGGTGCTGTTGCTATGGCCTCTCACACGTGTTTGAGTTCTTGTCGAGATGAAATTTTAGAAGTCCCTACCACCAAGAAGGAAAGGCGTGCCAATTTGCTGCATACACGCCATGTCCCTAGTTTGGATGTCGGTGATTTTGTTTGGCTCTCTTTGGCTGCACAAAAACTCCACGTCAACCACAAAAACGACGAGCCTATGGACGAAGGTCCATTCAAAGTGGTGAATAAAAGTTAGGGTATGATACGTACAAAGTGTTATTGGGACATGGAATTTTGCGCCACTATGCGATCAAGTGACTTAGTGCCATAGTTTTGACACAACTTGAGGACAAGTTGGATTCTAAGGGGGAGAGTATGATGCGGATGTGAGCATCAAAATCATGACGATCCTAGTTCTCATTAGGGATTCTTATGAAGTTTCCTAGTTCGTTAGGAAACTAAGTGTTTTATTTGCTTTATAACTCTTTTAAAGTAGGTGTTTGAAAGTGATAAAGGGATCCTATTATGCTTAGGAGTCTAATTACCTTTGTCATAGAGTCTTGTTAGGAGTCTTCGTAGTTTCCTCGTAGTTTCCTAATTCTAGTATGAATAGGAAACTTGAAATCCTAGTACTTAGTAGGATTAGGATATCCTAGTCCTAGTAGGAGTCTAATCACATAAGCCAGTGTGATTAGATAGGCGTGTTATTGTTAGTGTTTTTGTTTATCTTTTATGCTTTATTAGTTCTAATAGGTTTAGGTTATTATGTTTTAATAGTTCTACTAGGTTTAGGATAATTTGTTCATTATAAATAGGCTATTTCGGCCATCAATAAAGGAGAGCCGATTTTGAGTTTATGATTTTCGAGTGCATGAGCATTGAAAGGTTTTGTTTGAACCAAAACGCATAAATCGAGGTTTGTGTGCATCTCCTAGTTACGGTTAGTGAGAGATCCTCTAGTTCTCGAGGGAACATATAGAGTACTATCCTCGGTTACTTGTCTCATTTCCTTCTTCATTAATTCACAAAGTTCGAACCTTTAATTACTAAAACGTGAGATTAAAGCGCTTAAAGTATTGTTCTTGTTTTAAAGCTTCCGCAAACACATCAATTTGATTCAATTAGCTTTGTTGAATGCATTTGAGTTTATTTGATTCAATTAGATTTGCTGAATGCATTTGAGATTAATTTGATTCAATTAGCTTTTTTGAATGCATTTGAGATTCATTTGATTCAATAAGTTTGTTTGACTTCATTTGACTTTCATTTGATTCAATTAGCTTTGTTGAATGCATTTGAGTTTCAATTGATTCAATTAGCTTTATTGAATGCATTAGAGATTCATTTGACTCAATAAGTTTTGTTTGACTTCATTTGACTTTCATTTGATTCAATTAGCTTTGTTGAATGCATTTGAGTTTCATTTGATTTTATTAGCAATATTTGACTTTGTTGGACTTTCATTTGATTCAATTAGCTTTGTTTGACTTCATTTTATTTTAATTTGATTCAATTAGCTTTGTTGAATGCATTTGAGTTTCATTTGATTCAATTAGCTTTATTGAATGCATTAAAGATTCATTTGATTCAATAAGTTTTGTTTGACTTCATTTGACTATTTCATTTGATTCAATTATCTTTGTTGAATGCATTAGGGTTTCATTTGATTCTATAAGCTATGTTTGACTTTCATTTGATTCAATTAGCTTTCTTTGACTTCATTTTACTTTAATTTGATTCAATTAGCTTTGTTGAATGCATTTGAGTTTATTTGATTCAATTAGATTTGTTGAATGCATTTGAGATTAATTTGATTCAATTAGCTTTATTGAATGCATTTGAGATTCATTTGATTCAATAAGTTTTGATTGACTTCACTTAACTTTCATTTGATTCAATTAGCTTTGTTGAATGCATTTGAGTTTCAATTGAATCAATTAGCTTTATTGAATGCATTAGAGATTCATTTGATTCAATAAGTTTTGTTTGACTTCATTTGACTTTCATTTGATTCAATTAACTTTGTTGAATGCATTTGAGTTTCATTTGATTTTATTAGCTATGTTTGACTTTGTTTGACTTTCATTTGATTCAATTAGCTTTGTTTGACTTCATTTTACTTTAATTTAATTCAATTAGCTTTGTTGAATGCATTTGAGTTTCATTTGGTTCAATTAGCTTTGTTGAATGCATTTGAGTTTCATTTGACTCTATTAGCTATGTTTGACTTTGTTGGACTTTCATTTGATTCAATTAGCTTTGTTTGACTTCATTTTACTTTAATTTAATTCAATTAGCTTTGTTGACTTCATTTGACTTTCATTTGATTCAATTAGCTTTGTTGAATGCATTTGAGTTTCATTTGATTTTATTAGCAATATTTGACTTTGTTGGACTTTCATTTGATTCAATTAGCTTTGTTTGACTTCATTTTATTTTAATTTGATTCAATTAGCTTTGTTGAATGCATTTGAGTTTCATTTGATTCAATTAGCTTTATTGAATGCATTAAAGATTCATTTGATTCAATAAGTTTTGTTTGACTTCATTTGACTATTTCATTTGATTCAATTATCTTTGTTGAATGCATTTGGGTTTCATTTGATTCTATAAGCTATGTTTGACTTTCATTTGATTCAATTAGCTTTCTTTGACTTCATTTTACTTTAATTTGATTCAATTAGCTTTGTTGAATGCATTTGAGTTTATTTGATTCAATTAGATTTGTTGAATGCATTTGAGATTAATTTGATTCAATTAGCTTTATTGAATGCATTTGAGATTCATTTGATTCAATAAGTTTTGATTGACTTCACTTAACTTTCATTTGATTCAATTAGCTTTGTTGAATGCATTTGAGTTTCAATTGATTCAATTAGCTTTATTGAATGCATTAGAGATTCATTTGATTCAATAAGTTTTGTTTGACTTCATTTGACTTTCATTTGATTCAATTAACTTTGTTGAATGCATTTGAGTTTCATTTGATTTTATTAGCTATGTTTGACTTTGTTTGACTTTCATTTGATTCAATTAGCTTTGTTTGACTTCATTTGACTTTAATTTAATTCAATTAGCTTTGTTGAATGCATTTGAGTTTCATTTGGTTCAATTAGCTTTGTTGAATGCATTTGAGTTTCATTTGATTCTATTAGCTATGTTTGACTTCATTTGAGTTTCATTTGATTCTATTAGCTATGTTTGACTTCATTTGACTTTCACTTGATTAAATTAGCTTTGTTTGACTTCATTTTACTTTAATTTGATTCAATTAGCTTTGTTAAATGCATTTGGGTTTAATTTGATTTAATTAGCTTTAATTAAATGCATTTGAAATTCATTTGATTCAATAAGTTTTGTTTGACTTCATTTGACTTTCATTTGATTCAATTAGCTTTGAAGAATGCATTTGAGTTTCATTTGATTCTATTAGATATGTTTGACTTTGTTTGACTTTCATTTGATTCAATTAGATTTGTTTGACTTTCTTTTACTTTAATTTGATTCAATTAGCTTTGTTGAATGCATTTGAGTTTCATTTGATTTAATTCGCTTTGTTGAATGCATTTGAGTTTATTTGATTCAATTAGCTTTGTTTGACTTCGTTGGACTTTAATTTGATTCAATTAGCTTTGTTGAATGCATTTGAGTTTCAATTGATTCAATTAGCTTTATTGAATGCATTAGAGATTCATTTGATTAAATAAGTTTTGTTTGACTTCATTTGACTATTTCATTTGATTCAATTTGCTTTGTTGAGTGCATTTCAGTTTCATTTGATTTTATTAGCTATGTTTGACTTTGTTTGATTTTCATTTGATTCAATTAGCTTTGTTTGACTTCATTTTACTTTAATTTGATTCAATTAGCTTTGTTGATAATGCATTTGAGGTTCATTTGATTCAATTACCTTTGTTGATTGCATTTGAGTTTTATTTGATTCAATTAACTTTGTTGAATGCATTTGAGTTTTATTTGATTCAATTAGCTTTGTTGAATGCATTTGAGTTTCATTTGATTCAATTACCTTTATTTGAATTCATTTGACTTTCATTTGATACAATTAGCTTTGTTGAACGCATTTGAGTTCCATTTGATTCAATTAGCTATGTTTGACTTCATTTGACTTTCATTTGATTCAATTAGCTTTGTTGAATGCATTTGAGCATCATTTGATTCAATTAGCTTTGTTGAATGCATTTGAGTTTCATTTGATTATATTAGCTATGTTTGACTTTGTTCGAATTTCATTTGATTCAATTAGCATTGTTTGACTTCATTTGACTTTCATTTGATTCAATTAGCTTTGTTTGACTTCATTTTACTTTAATTTGATTCAATTAACTTTGTAGAATGCATTTGAGTTTCATTTGATTCAATTAGCTTTGTTGAATGCATTTGAGTTTATTTGATTCAATTAGCTTTGTTAAATGCATTGAGTTTCATTTGATTCAATTAGCTTTATTGGACTTTATTTGACTTTCATTTGATACAATTATCTTTGTTTGACTTCATTTGATTCAATTAGCTTTATTTGACTTCATTTTACTTTAATTTGATTCAATTAGCTTTGTTGATAATGCATTTGAGTTTCATTTGATTCAATTAGCTTTGTTGAATGCATTTGAGTTTTATATGATTCAATCAGCTTTACTGAATGCATTTGAGTTTCATTTGATTCAATTAGCTTAATTTGACTTCATTTGAGTTTCACTTGATACAATTAGCTTTGTTGAACACATTTGAGTTCCATTTGATTCAATTAGCTATGTTTGAGTTCATTTTACTTTCATTTGATTCAATTAGCTTTGTTGAATGCATTTGAGTATCATTTGATTCAATTAGCTTTGATGAATGCATTTGAGTTTCATTTGATTATATTAGCTATGTTTGACTTTGTTCGATTTTCATTTGATTCAATTAGCATTGTTTGACTTCATTTGACTTTCATTTGATTCAATTAGCTTTGTTTGACATCATTTTACTTTAATTTGATTCAATTAACTTTGTAGAATGCATTTGAGTTTCATTTGATTTAATTAGCTTTGCTGAATGCATTTGAGTTTATTTGATTCAATTAGCTTTGTTAAATGCATTGAGTTTCATTTGATTCAATTAGCTTTATTGGACTTTATTTGACTTTCATTTGATACAATTATCTTTGTTTGACTTCATTTGATTCAATTAGCTTTGTTTGACTTCATTTTACTTTAATTTGATTCAATTAGCTTTGTTGATAATGCATTTGAGTTTCATTTGATTCAATTAGCTTTGTTGAATGCATTTGAGTTTTATATGATTCAATCAGCTTTACTGAATGCATTTGAGTTTCATTTGATTCAATTAGCTTAATTTGACTTCATTTGACTTTCACTTGATACAATTAGCTTTGTTGAACGCATTTGACTTCCATTTGATTCAATTAGCTATGTTTGAGTTCATTTTACTTTCATTTGATTCAATTAGCTTTGTTGAATGCATTTGAGTATCATTTGATTCAATTAGCTTTGATGAATGCATTTGAGTTTCATTTGATTATATTAGCTATGTTTGACTTTGTTTGACTTTCATTTGATTCAATTAGCTTTGTTTGACTTCATTTGACTTTCATTTGATTCAATTAACTTTGTTGAATGCATTTGAGTTTCATTTGATTCAATTAGCTTTAGTGAATGCATTTGAGTTTAATTTGATTCAATATGTTTTGTTTGACTTCGTTTGACATTAATTTGAATCAATTAGCTTTGTTTAATGCATTTGAGTTTCATTTGATTCAATTAGTTTTGTTGAATGCATTTAATTTTCATTTGATTCATTTAGTTATGTTTGACTTTATTTGACTTTCATTTGATTCAATTAGCTTTGTTTGACTTCATTTGATTTTAATTTGATTCAATTAGCTTTGTAGAATTCATTTGAGTATCATTTGACTCAATTAGCTTTGTTGAATACATTTGAGTTTCAATTGATTCTATTATCTATATTTGATTTCATTTGACTTTCATTTGATTCAATTAGCTTTGTTTGACTTTATTTTACTTTAATTTGATTCAATTAGCTTTGTTGAATGCATTTGAGATTAATTTGATTCAATTAGCTGTATTGAATGCATTTGAGATTCATTTGATTCAACAAGTTTTGTTTGACTTCATTTGACTTTCATTTGATTCAATTAGCTTTGTTGAATGCATTTGAGTTTCATTTGATTCTATAAGCTATGTTTGACTTTCATTTGATTCAATTAGCTTTATTGGACTTCATTTGACTTTCATTTGATACGATTAGCTTTGTTTGACTTCATTTTACTTTAATTTGATTCAATTAGCTTTGTTGAATGCACTTGAGTTTCATTTGATTCAATTAGCTTTGTTGAATGTATTTGAGTTTCATTTGATTCAATTAGCTTTAGTGAATGCATTTGAGTTTCATTTGATTCAATATGTTTTGTTTGACTTCGTTTGACATTAATTTGAATCAATTAGCTTTGTTTAATGCATTTGAGTTTCATTTGATTCAATTAGTTTTGTTGAATGCATTTAATTTTCATTTGATTCATTTAGCTATGTTTGACTTTATTTGACTTTCATTTGATTCAATTAGCTTTGTTTGACTTCATTTGATTTTAATTTGATTCAATTAGCTTTGTAGAATTCATTTGAGTATCATTTGACTCAATTAGCTTTGTTGAATACATTTGAGTTTCAATTGATTCTATTATCTATATTTGATTTCATTTGACTTTCATTTGATTCAATTAGCTTTGTTTGACTTTATTTTACTTTAATTTGATTCAATTAGCTTTGTTGAATGCATTTGAGATTAATTTGATTCAATTAGCTTTATTGAATGCATTTGAGATTCATTTGATTCAACAAGTTTTGTTTGACTTCATTTGACTTTCATTTGATTCAATTAGCTTTGTTGAATGCATTTGAGTTTCATTTGATTCTATAAGCTATGTTTGACTTTCATTTGATTCAATTAGCTTTCTTTGACTTCATTTTACTTTAATTTGATTCAATTAGCTTTGTTGAATGCATTTGAGTTTATTTGATTCAATTAGATTTGTTGAATGCATTTGAGATTGATTTGATTCAATTAGCTTTATTGAATGCATTTGAGATTCATTTGATTCAATAAGTTTTGATTGACTTCACTTAACTTTCATTTGATTCAATTAGCTTTGTTGAATGCATTTGAGTTTCAATTGATTCAATTAGCTTTATTGAATGCATTAGAGATTCATTTGATTCAATAAGTTTTGTTTGACTTCATTTGACTTTCATTTGATTCAATTAACTTTGTTGAATGCATTTGAGTTTCATTTGATTTTATTAGCTATGTTTGACTTTGTTTGACTTTCATTTGATTCAATTAGCTTTGTTTGACTTCATTTTACTTTAATTTGATTCAATTAACTTTGTTGAATGCATTTAAGTTTCATTTGATTCAATTAGCTTTGTTGAATGCATTTGAGTTTATTTGATTCAATTAGCTTTGTTGAATGCATTTGAGTTTAATTTGATTCAATTTGCTTTATTGTACTTCATTTGACTTTCATTTGATACAATTATCTTTGTTTGACTTCATTTGATTCAAATAGCTTTGTTTGACTTAATTTTACCTTAATTTGATTCAATTAGCTTTGTTGATAATGCATTTGAGTTTCATTTGGTTTAATTAGCTTTGTTGAATGCATTTGAGTTTCATTTGATTTAATTAGCTTTGTTGAAAGCATTTGAGTTTCATTTGATTCAATTAGCTTTATTTGACTTCATTTGACTTTCATTTGATACAATTAGCTTTATTGAACGCATTTGAGTTCCATTTGATTCAATTAGCTATGTTTGACTTCATTTGACTTTCATTTGTGATGTATTTAATCTTGTATGATTAAACACTTGTGCGGAAATTATGATCAAAGTAACACAAACAAACGATAGATCCTAAATCAATTGATAAAGCAAAGCACCACAATATGATTTAAGGGTTTTGAAGCATAAAGGCTAAGCCACCAACTTTAAGAGATTTGATTAACACTTTAGGTTAAACATGAAGTAAAAACTTTCAATAATTCATTGATTGAAATCACGTACAACTAAACTTTTTATAAGAAAACAAAAACCAACTCCTACTATGCTTAGGACAAGTCCCTAAGTCATAATCCTAATCAAACTCTAAAAGATAGATAAGAAAGTCTAAGGTTGAATCTTATAATCTATCTCCTTGAGAACATAGACTCCTAACATAATTCAAATACAAAGCATTTAAAGATATGAAGAGTTCTAGCTGAACTCATCTACGTATGCTTAGCATACTAAGACACGCACGCCACTCCTACACTCCTAACAGAACTAGAAGTGTAGCATGAATGTATTACATATCTTGCCCCAAGTTAGTTATCATGCACACGCACTCTTTGGTAGCAAAGAATCCAACTATCACGCCATGCATAGAATCCCACTCCAACTGAGGAACCTTCGAACCAAGAGCAACCAATTGAGCAACTTGTTCCTCATCTACTCCCGTATCATCCTCCCCTTCTTCAGAAGCAATTGTCCTCAATTGAGCATCCTCATCATCATGCAAGTAAGGCGACAAATCCCCAATGTTGAAGGTAGCACTCACGCCATAATCACCAGGCAACTCGAGCTTGAAGGCATTATCATTGAACTTCTCGACAATTTTGAAAGGGCCTTCGGATCGTGGCATCAACTTATTCTTCCTTAAGTTAGGAAACCGCTCCTTTCTTAAGTGCAACCACACTAAATCTCCCACCTTATAGGAATGCTGTCGTCGGTGCTTGTTGGCGAGCTTCTTATACCTCTCATTTACTTGTTCAATACGAGCCCTAACTTGCGCATGCAACTTCAACATAGCTCTTTGCCTTTTCTTTGGCATCCTTATGCACATACTCCTCTCTAGGCAATGGAATCAAATCCAAAGGAATGCGTGGAGTCACACCATAAACGACTTCAAAAGGTGAACACTTAGTAGCATAAGTTGGTGCTCTATTATATGCAAATTCGGCGTGCGCCAACTTCATGTCCCAATCTTTGGTACTCTTGCTTACCAAGCCTCTAAGTAAAGCTCCCAAGGTCCTATTGGTGACCTCGTGTCCGTCCATCCGTTTGAGGATGGTGTGAAGTACTAAAACAAAGCTTAGTCCCCAATAGTTTCCACAATGTCTTCCAAAAGTAGCTCATAAATTTGGTGTCCCGATCACTTACAATAGTCTTCAGCACTCCATGTAAACGAAGTATCTCTTGGAAGTAGAATGTTGCTACCTTGCTTGCATCATCAGTTTTATGGCATGGAATAAAGTGTGCCATCTTGGAAAACCTATCCACCACAACCATGATGGAATCCTTGCCCCTTTGAGTTCGAGGCAACCCCACAATAAAGTCCATTGACACATCATCCCAAGGAAATTCCGAACTGGTAGTGGAGTGTACAACCCATGGTGAAACGTGCTCTTGGCCTTTTGACAACTAGCACATCGAGCCAATACTCCTTGTACATCCCCTTGCATCTTGGGCCAATAGAAGTGTTCTTGTAAAATGGCTAAGGTCTTGTTAATGCCAAAATGCCCCGCAATGCCACCTCCATGAGCCTCTCTTACCAACAACTCCCTAATAGAACACTTAGGTACACATAAACGATTCCCTTTAAAAAGGAAACCCTCTTGCACCACGTAGGTACCTACAGCCCCCTTTCCACAAGCCTCCATAATAGGCTTGAAATCAACATCTCCTTCATAATACTCCTTGACAAGATCAAAACCAAGGAGCCTAGAATGCAACACCCCCAACAAAGAATACCTCCTAGACAATGCATCGACCACAATATTCGACTTCCCTTCTTTATATTTGGATGACAAATTAAATGATTGGAGGAACTCCACCCATTTAGCATGTCTTGGATTCAATTTTTGTTGCCCATGAATATGTTTCAAAGCCTCATGGTCCGAATGCAAGATGAAATGACTAGGCCTCAAATAATGGCTCCAATGATTCAATGCCCTCACAATAGCATAAAACTCCTTGTCATAAGTCGAGTAATTTAATCTAGCCCCACCCAATTTCTCACTAAAATAAGCAATGGGTCTCTTCTCTTGCACCAAAACTGCCCCAATGCCCACACCACTAGCATCACACTCCACTTCAAAGGGTTTAGAAAAATCCGGTAATGCGAGGATTGGTGTGTTGCTTAGGAGGTCCTTAATGGTTTCAAATGCTTGTTGGGCAGCCCCACTCCATTCAAACCTCCCCTTCTTAATACATTCAGTCAATGGTGCAACAACACTACTAAAACTTTTCACAAAGCGTCTATAAAACGAAGCAAGACCATGAAACGAACGTACCTCAGTGATGGATGAAGGAATAGGCCACATTTTTATGGCTGCCACTTTGGAAGGATCAACAGAAACTCCCTCACTTGACACGATGTATCCAAGGAAGGTCACACTTGGCACCAAAAACGAGCACTTTTCTAACTTGCCATAGAGTTTTTGCTTCCTCAAAGCCTCGAACACAGCCCTCAAATGGCTCAAATGATCCACCACACTTCGACTATACACGAGTATATCATCGAGATACACCACCACATACTTGCCAATGAAAGGTTTCAAGACTTCATTCATCAATCGCATAAATGTACTAGGGGCATTTGACAACCCAAAAGGCATCACCAACCACTCGTACAACCCTAGTTTAGTCTTAAAAGCCGTTTTCCACTCGTCACCTTCTCTCATTCTAATTTGGTGATAACCACTACGCAAATCAATCTTAGAGAAAACAGTGGAACCATGCAATTCATCAAGTAAATCATCTAACCTTGGAATCGAAAATCTATACTTGATTGTGATGTTGTTCACGGCCCTCGGATTAATACACATGCGCCATGTACCATCCTTCTTAGGCACCAAAAGTGTAGGAACCGCACACGGGCTCATGCTCTCTCTCACATAACCTCTTATCATTAGCTCTTCAATTTGACGTTGCAACTCCTTCGTCTCTTGAGGATTGCACCTATAAGCTGCTTTATTTGGCAATGAAGCACCGGGCACTAGATCGATTTGATGCTCAATACCTCGAATGGGTGGCAAACCAGGTGGCAAGTCTTCCGAAATACATCCTTGAACTCCTCAAGTACTCGTTGCAAACACTTTGGGAATTTCATGCTTGAATCTGCTTCGTCAGTTGTAGGATTGGCGAAAAGAATGAAAGCCCTTCCCTCTTGTGCAAACTCGTGCTCAAATTGTTGCTCATTCAAGAATAGTACCTCCTTAGGTTTAGCTAGGGTGCTCAAAGGCTTGAGTGCTGTCCGTTTTTTTCCCACCTTAGCTATGTAGACATTTGCCCTACCGTCATACTTGACATACCTATCATATTGCCATGATCGCCCCAAAAGGAGGTGGCAAGCATCCATATCACACACATCACATAAGACTTCATCTTTGAATTTGCCTATAGAGAAGGCAATCAAGGCTTGCTTAGTAACTCGCACATCACTACCATCATTCAACCAATGTAGCTTGTAAGGCTTAGGGTGAACCGTAGTAGGCCACTTTAACTTGTCTACTAAGGTGGAAGAAACCACATTAGTACAACTACCTGTGTCAATAATGAGCTCACATACTCTATCCTTCACCAAGCATCGAGTAAGGAAAATGCGTTCTCTTTGCGTCTCCAATGGCATAGGTTTAGTGTACAATGTGCGCCTAAGAATAAGGTGTCTCCCTCCTTGCTCCGGCTCTTCCTCCGAATCAGCCACAAAATCTTCTTCCTGGTCCTTTGGCTCACCATCCTCTTCCTCTTCATCACTCGCCTCTCCCTTTCGTGCAAGCTCTTCCTCAATTTCATGGATGTCACGCAAGGTCATAACCCTATTACTAGGGTAATCTTTAATAACATGGCCATAACCCTTACATTTAAAACATACCTTCCTATCATCCGGTGTTAAGGGTCTATTCTCTCTCTCCTTGTCCTTCTTGAATCTCTCAAAGCGTGTAGGAGGTTTAGTGTAAGTAGAACTCCCTCCCTTGTCCTCCATACTCTTCGAAGAGTTCCTTATATAGGGTTTAGAATAAGCAGCCTTCTTCCCCTTTGCATGTTTTTCAACTTTCATGGCAACCTTGCAAACCTCTTCAAATGACCAATAAGGTTGTAAATCTACCTTCTTTGCAATAGATTTGTCGAGACCAGTGATAAATCGTGCAATCTTGTGCTCGGTTCTTTCCTCCAAGTCACACATCATGCATAGTTTTTCAAATTCAACTACGTACTCCTCAACGTAAGGGAGTTTTGTTTCAATCCTTGCAACTTCAAATACATGTCTTGAACGAAATCACTAGGCAAGAATCGTTTTTTTAGTCTAATCTTCAAGGCTTCCCAAGAATTCAACCATGGTTTCCCCTCCTTGCTCCTCTTAGTTTTAAGATTTTCATACCAAAGACTCGCATACCCCGTGAGTTTCAAAACAGCTACCTTGAATCTTTTGTGATCATCATAGTCCTTATAGTCGAATACTCGCCAATTCGTTGCATCCATTCAAGGAATTTTTCGGGTTTCATCCCTCCATCAAACTCCGGCATATCTAGTCTTAAACCTCGATCATCCTCTTGTCTTCGTTGTGGTCTATGTCGAGGGTGGTACTCCTCATCCGAGTTGGATGAAAGATCATCATGGATACTCCTAACAAGACTAGGAGACTCGTGGCGCCTTCCTCGATTTTGCCCTACTTGGAGCAATCTTAGCACCTCATCCATGCGCACTCTCAATTCTTCCAGCTCTCTATCACGTCGCAAGTTGTTTGCTTGGTCTAAAGTCAAGCCTCGAGGCACCCTAGGTTGGCCATCATCTCCTTCGAGAGAATCGTCCCCATGTCGAAGGTCCAAACAAGCCTTGACGCAACTTTCTTGGTGTTTCTTGTGGATCTTGGACGAATGTTTTTCACTACCGAACTCCTTGGATGATTGATCTTTGATAGAACTTTGAACAAAATTCTGGAATCTTTAGAAAAAGATACGTTCTTGGTCGAGTTCTTGAAGAATCTTGAACTGCAAATCAAACGTACCACGTTGGTCTTCCCCTTGTGGAGGAAAAAAAAATCGGATTTTGTAGGATGTTCTTCCTAGCTCTTGATACCATATGATGTATTTAATCTTGTATGATTAAACACTTGTGCGGAAATTATGATCAAAGTAACACAAACAAACGATAGATCCTAAATCAATTGATAAAGCAAAGCACCACAATATGATTTAAGGGTTTTGAAGCATAAAGGCTAAGCCACCAACTTCAAGAGATTTGATTAACACTTTAGGTTAAACATGAAGTAAAAACTTTCAATAATTCATTGATTGAAATCACGTACAACTAAACTTTTTATAAGAAAACAAAAACCAACTCCTACTATGCTTAGGATAAGTCCCTAAGTCATAATCCTAATCAAACTCTAAAAGATAGATAAGAAACTCTAAGGTTGAATCTTATAATCTATCTCCTAGAGAACATAGACTCCTAACATAATTCAAATACAAAGCACTTAAAGATATGAAGAGTTCTAGCTGAACTCAACTACGTATGCTTAGCATACTAAGACACGCACGCCACTCCTACACTCCTAACAGAACTAGAAGTGTAGCATGAATGTATTACATATCTTGCCCCAAGTTAGTTATCATGCACACGCACTCTTTGGTAGCAAAGAATCCAACTATCACGCCATGCATAGAATCCCACTCCAACTGAGGAACCTTCGAACCAAGAGCAACCAATTGAGCAACTTGTTCCTCATCTACTCCCGTATCAATTTGATTCAATTAGCTTAATTTGTTGAATGCATTTGAGTATCATTTGATTAAATTAGCTTTGTTGAATGCATTTGAGTTTCATTTGATTATATTAGCTATGTTTGACTTTGTTTGACTTTCATTTGATTCAGTTAGCTTTGTTTGACTTCGTTTGACTTTCATTTGATTTAATTAGCTTTGGTTGACTTCATTTTACTTTAATATGGTTCAATTAGCTTTGTTGAATGCATTTGAGTTTCATTTAATTCAATTACCTTTGTTGAATGCATTTGTGTTTCATTTTATTCTATTAGCTATGTTTGACTTCATTTGACTTTCATTTGATTTAATTAGCTTTGTTTGACTTCATTTTACTTTAATTTGATTCAATTAGCTTTGTTGAATGCATTTGAGTTTAATTTGATTCAATTAGCATTAATTGAACGCATTTGAGATTCATTTGATTCAATAAGTTTTGTTTGACTTCATTTGACTTTCAGTTGATTCAATTAGCTTTGTTGAATGCATTTGAGTTTCATTTGGTTCAATTAGCTTTGTTGAATGCATTTGAGTTTCATTTAATTGAATTACCTTTGTTGAATGCATTTGAGTTTCATTTGATTCTATTAGCTATGTTTGACTTCATTTGAGTTTCATTTGATTCTATTAGCTATGTTTGAATTCATTTGACTTTTACTTGATTAAATTAGCTTTGTTTGACTTCATTTTACTTTAATTTGATTCCATTAGCTTTGTTAAATGCATTTGAGTTTAATTTGATTTAATTGGCTTTAATTGAATGCATTTAAAATTCATTTGATTCAAAAAGTTTTGTTTGACTTCATTTGACTTTCATTTGATTCAATTAGCTTTGTTGAATGCATTTGAGTTTCATTTGATTCTATTAGATATGTTTGACTTTGTTTGACTTTCATTTGATTCAATTAGCTTTGTTTGACTTCCTTTTACTTTAATTTGATTCAATTAGCTTTGTTGAATGCATTTGAGTTTCATTTGATTTAATAAGTTTTGATTGACTTCACTTAACTTTCATTTGATTCAATTAGCTTTGTTGAATGCATTTGAGTTTCAATTGATTCAATTAGCTTTATTGAATGCATTAGAGATTCATTTGATTCAATAAGTTTTGTTTGACTTCATTTGACTTTCATTTGATTCAATTAACTTTGTTGAATGCATTTGAGTTTCATTTGATTTTATTAGCTATGTTTGACTTTGTTTGACTTTCATTTGATTCAATTCGCTTTGTTTGACTTCATTTTACTTTAATTTGATTCAATTAACTTTGTTGAATGCATTTGAGTTTCATTTGATTCAATTAGCTTTGTTGAATGCATTTGAGTTTATTTGATTCAATTAGCTTTGTTGAATGCATTTGAGTTTAATTTGATTCAATTTGCTTTATTGGACTTCATTTAACTTTCATTTGATACAATTATCTTTGTTTGACTTCATTTGATTCAATTAGCTTTGTTTGACTTAATTTTAATTTGATTCAATTAGCTTTGTTGAAAATGCATTTTAGTTTCATTTGGTTTAATTAGCTTTGTTGAATGCATTTGAGTTTCATTTGATTCAATTAGCTTTGTTGAAAGCATTTGAGTTTCATTTGATTCAATTAGCTTTATTTGACTTCATTTGACTTTCATTTGATACAATTAGCTTTGTTGAACGCATTTGAGTTCCATTTGATTCAATTAGCTATGTTTGACTTCATTTGACTTTCATTTGATTCAATTAGCTTAATTTATTGAATGCATTTGAGTATCATTTGATTCAATTAGCTTTGTTGAATGCATTTGAGTTTCATTTGATTATATTAGCTATGTTTGACTTTGTTTGACTTTCATTTGATTCAATTAGCTTTGTTTGACTTCGTTTGACTTTCATTTGATTCAATTAGCTTTGTTTGACTTCATTTTACTTTAATATGGTTCAATTAGCTTTGTTGAATGCATTTGAGTTTCATTTAATTCAATTAACTTTGTTGAATGCATTTGTGTTTCATTTTATTCTATTAGCTATGTTTGACTTCATTTGACTTTCATTTGATTTAATTAGCTTTGTTTGACTTCATTTTACTTTAATTTGATTCAATTAGCTTTGTTGAATGCATTTGAGTTTAATTTGATTCAATTAGCTTTAATTAAACGCATTTGAGATTCATTTGATTCAATAAGTTTTGTTTGACTTCATTTGACTTTCATTTGGTTCAATTAGCTTTGTTGAATGCATTTGAGTTTCATTTATTTGAATTACCTTTGTTGAATGCATTTGAATTTCATTTGATTCTATTAGCTATGTTTGACTTCATTTGAGTTTCATTTGATTCTATTAGCTATGTTTGACTTCATTTGACTTTCACTTGATTAAATTAGCTTTGTTTGACATCATTTTACTTTAATTTGATTCCATTAGCTTTGTTAAATGCATTTGAGTAAAATTTGATTTAATTAGCTTTAATTGAATGCATTTGAAATTCATTTGATTCAATAAGTTTTGTTTGACTTCTTTTGACTTTCATTTGATTCAATTAGCTTTGTTGAATGCATTTGAGTTTCATTTGATTCTATTAGATATGTTTGACTTTGTTTGACTTTCAATTGATTCAATTAGCTTTGTTTGACTTCCTTTTACTTTAATTTGATTCAATTAGCTTTGTTGAATGCATTTGAGTTTCATTTGATTTAATTCGCTTTGTTGAATGCATTTGAGTTTATTTGATTCAATTAGCTTTGTTTGACTTCGTTGGACTTTAATTTGATTCAATTAGCTTTGTTGAATGCATTTGAGTTTCAATTAATTTAATTAGCTTTATTGAATGCATTAGAGATTCATTTGATTCAATAAGTTTTGTTTGACTTCATTTGACTATTTCATTTGATTCATTTTGCTTTGTTGAGTGCATTTCAGTTTCATTTGATTTTATTAGCTATGTTTGACTTTGTTTGACTTTCATTTGATTCAATTAGCTTTGTTTGACTTCATTTTACTTTAATTTGATTCAATTAGCCTTGTTGATAATGCTTTTGAGTTTCATTTGATTCAATTACCTTTGTTGAATGCATTTGAGTTTTATTTGATTCAATTAGCTTTGTTGAATGCATTTGAGTTTCATTTGATTCAATTAGCTTTATTTGAATTTATTTGACTTTCATTTGATACAATTAGCTTTGTTGAACGCATTTGAGTTCCATTTGATTCAATTAGCTATGTTTGACTTCATTTGACTTTCATTTGATTCAATTAGCTTTGTTGAATGCATTTGAGCATCATTTGATTCAATTAACTTTGTTGAATGCATTTGAGTTTCATTTAATTATATTAGCTATGTTTGACTTTCATTTGATTCAATTAGCATTGTTTGACTTCATTTGACTTTCATTTGATTCAATTAGCTTTGTTTGACTTCATTTTACTTTAATTTGGTTCAATTAGCTTTGTTGAATGCATTTGAGTTTCATTTAATTGAATTACCTTTGTTGAATGCATTTGAGTTTCATTTGATTCTATTAGCTATGTTTGACTTCATTTGAGTTTCATTTGATTCTATTAGCCCTGTTTGACTTCATTTGACTGTCATTTGGTTCAATTAGCTTTGTTGAATGCATTTGTGTTTCATTTAATTCAATTACCTTTGTTGAATGCATTTGAGTTTCATTTGATTCTATTAGCTATGTTTGACATTGTTGGACTTTCATTTGATTCAATTAGCTTTGTTTGACTTCATTTTACTTTAATTTGATTCAATTAACTTTGTTGAATGCATTGGAGTTTCATTTGATTCAATTAGCTTTGCTGAATGTATTTGAGTTTATTTGATTCAATTAGCTTTGTTAAATGCATTGAGCTTCATTTAATTCAATTAGCTTTATTGGACTTTATTTGACTTTCATTTGATACAATTATCTTTGTTTGACTTTATTTGATTCAATTAGCTTTGTTTGACTAAATTTTACTTTAATTTGCTTCAATTAGCTTTGTTGATAATGCATTTGAGTTTCATTGGATTCAATTAGCTTTGTTGAATGCATTTGAGTTTAATATGATTCAATTAATTTACTGAATGCATTTGAGTTTCATTTTTTTCAATTAGCTTAATTTGACTTTCATTTGATACAATTAGCTTTGTTGAACGCATTTGAGTTCCATTTGATTCAATTAGCTATGTTTGAGTTCATTTTACTTTGATTTGATTCAATTAGCTTTGTTAAATGCATTTGAGTATCATTTTATTAAATTAGCTTTGTTGAATGCATTTGAGTTTCATTTGATTATTTTAGCTATGTTTGACTTTGTTTGACTTTCATTTGATTCAATTAGCTTTGTTTGACTTCATTTGACTTTAATTTGATTGAATTAGCTTTGTTTGACTTCATTTTACTTTAATTTGGTTCAATTAGCTTTGTTGAATGCATTTGAGTTTCATTTAATTGAATTACCTTTGTTGAATGCATTTGAGTTTCATTTGATTCTATTAGCTATGTTTGACTTCATTTGAGTTTCATTTGATTCTATTAGCCCTGTTTGACTTCATTTGACTGTCACTTGATTCAATTAGCTTTGTTTGACTTCATTTTACTTTAATTTGATTCAATTAGCTTTGTTAAATGCATTTGAGTTTAATTTGATTTAATTAGCTTTAATTGAATGCATTTGAGATTCATTTGATTCAATAAGTTTTGTTTGACTTCATTTGACTTTCATTTGATTCAATTAGCTTTGTTGAATGCATTTGAGTTTCATTTGATTCTATTAGATATGTTTGACTTTGTTTAACTTTCATTTGATTCAATTAGCTTTGTTTGACTTCCTTTTACTTTAATTTGATTCAATTAGCTTTGTTGAATGCATTTGAGCTTCATTTGATTTAATTCGCTTTGTTGAATGCATTTGAGCTTATTTGATTCAATTAGCTTTGTTTGACTTTATTTGACTTTATTTGACTTTCATTTGAGACAATTATCATTGTTTGACTTCATTTGATTCAATTAGCTTTGTTTGACTTCATTTTACTTTAATTTGATTCAATTAGCTTTGTTGATAATGCATTTGAGTTTCATTTGATTCAATTAGCTTTGTTGAATGCATTTGAGTTTTATTTGATTCACTTAACTTTATTGAATGAATTTGAGTTAGTTTATTTGATTCAATTAGTTTTGTTTGACTTCGTTTGACTTTGATTTGATTCAATTAGCTTTGTTGATTGCATTTGAGTTTCATTTGATTCAATTAGCTTTATTGGACTTTATTTGACTTTCATTTGATACAATTATCATTGTTTGACTTAATTTGATTCAATTAGCTTTGTTTGACTTCATTTTACTTTAATTTGATTCAATTAGCTTTGTTGATAATGCATTTGAGTTTCATTTGATTCAATTAGCTTTGTTGAATGCATTTGAGTTTTATTTGATTGACTTAACTTTATTGAATGAATTTGAGTTAGTTTATTTGATTCAATTAGTTTTGTTTGACTTCGTTTGACTTTGATTTAATTCAATTAGCTTTGTTGATTGCATTTGAGTTTCATTTGATTCAATTAGCTTTATTGGACTTCATTTGACTTTCATTTGATACGATTAGCTTTGTTTGACTTCATTTGATTCAATTAGCTTTGTTTGACTTCATTTGATTCAATTAGCTTTGTTTGACTTCATTTTACTTTCATTTGATTCAATTAGCTTTGTTGAATACACTTGCGTTTCATTTGATTCAATTAGCTTTGTTGAATGAATTTGAGTTTCATTTGATTCAATTAGCTTTAGTGAATACATTTGAGTTTCATTTGATTCAATAAGTTTTGTTTGACTTCGTTTGACTTTAATTTGAATCAATTAACTTTGTTTAATGCATTTGAGTTTCATTTGATTGAATTAGTTTTGTTGAATGCATTTGATTTTCATTTGATTTATTTAGCTATGTTTGACTTTATTTGGCTTTCATCTGATTCAATTAGTTTTGATTGACTTCATTTGACTTTAATTCGATTCAATTAGCTTTGTTGAATGCATTTGAGTATCATTGGGCTCAATTAGCTTTGCTGAATATATTTGAGCTTCATTTTATTCTATTATCTATATTTGACTTCATTTGACTTTCATTTGATTCAATTAGCTTTATTTGACATCATTTGACTTTAATTCGATTCAATTAGCTTTGTTTGAATGCATTTGAGTATCGTTGGACTCAATTAGCTTTGCTGAATGCATTTGAGATTAAATTGATTCAATTAGCTTTATTGAATGCATTTGAGATTCATTTGATTCAATAAGTTTTGTTTGACTTCGTTTGACTTTCATTTGATTCAATTTGCTTTGTTGAATGCATTTGAGTTTCATATGATTCTATAAGCTATGTTTGACTTTCATTTGATTCAATTAGCTTTATTTGACTTCATTATACTTTAATTTGATTCAATTAGCTTTGTAGAATGCATTTGAGTTTAATTTGATTCAATTAGCTTTGTAGAATGCATTTGAGTTTATTTGATTCAATTAGATTTGTTGAATGCATTTGAGATTAATTTGATTCAATTAGCTTTATTGAATGCATTTGAGATTCATTTGATTCAATAAGTTTGTTTGACTTC
Source organism: Beta corolliflora (assembly GCA_947648045.1). Taxonomy (NCBI): domain Eukaryota; kingdom Viridiplantae; phylum Streptophyta; class Magnoliopsida; order Caryophyllales; family Amaranthaceae; genus Beta; species Beta corolliflora. The sequence goes on along the minus strand of CANSZD010003259.1, from coordinate 219,812 downwards.
ATTTGACTTTCATTTGATTCAATTAGCTTTTTTGAATGCATTTGAGTTTCAATTGATTCAATTAGCTTTATTGAATGCATTAGAGATTCATTTGATTCAATAAGTTTTGTTTGACTTCATTTAACTTTCATTTGATTCAATTAGCTTTGTTGAATGCATTTGAGTTTCATTTGTTTTTATTAGCTATGTTTGACTTTGTTGGACTTTCATTTGATTCAATTAGCTTTGTTTGACTTCATTTTATTTTAATTTGATTCAATTAGCTTTGTTGAATGCATTTGAGTTTTATTTGATTCAATTAGCTTTGTTGAATGCATTTGAGTTTATTTGATTCAATTAGATTTGTTGAATGCATTTGAGATTAATTTGATTCAATTAGCTTTATTGAATGCATTTGTGATTCATTTGATTCAATAAGTTTGTTTGACTTCATTTGACTTTCATTTGATTCAATTAGCTTTGTTGAATGCATTTGAGTTTCAATTGATTCAATTAGCTTTATTGAATGCATTAGAGATTCATTTGATTCAATAAGTTTTGTTTGACTTTATTTGACTTTCATTTGATTCAATTAGCTTTGTTGAATGCATTTGAGTTTCATTTGATTTTTATTAGCAATATTTGACTTTGTTGGACTTTCATTTGATTCAATTAGCTTTGTTTGACTTCATTTTACTTTAATTTGATTCAATTAGCTTTGTTGAATGCATTTGAGTTTCATTTGATTCAATTAGCTTTGTTGAATGCATTTGAGTTTATTTGATTCAATTAGCTTTGTTGAATGCATTTGAGTTTAATTTGATTCAATTAGCTTTATTGGACTTCATTTGAATTTCATTTGATACAATTAGCTTTGTTTGACTTCATTTGTTTCAATTAGCTTTGTTGAAAGCATTTGAGTTCCATTTAATTGAATTACCTTTGTTGAATGCATTTGAGTTTCATTTGATTCTATTAGCTATGTTTGACTTCATTTGAGTTTCATTTGATTCTATTAGCTATGTTTGACTTCATTTGACTTTCACTTGATTCAATTAGCTTTGTTTGACTTCATTTTACTTTAATTTGATTCAATTAGCTTTGTTAAATGCATTTGAGTTTAATTTGATTTAATTAGCTTTAATTGAATGCATTTGAGATTCATTTGATTCAATAAGTTTTGTTTGACTTCATTTGACTTTCATTTGATTCAATTAGCTTTGTTGAATGCATTTGAGTTTCATTTGATTCTATTAGATATGTTTGACTTTGTTTGACTTTCATTTGATTCAATTAGCTTTGTTTGACTTCCTTTTACTTTAATTTGATTCAATTAGCTTTGTTGAATGCATTTGAGCTTCATTATATTTAATTCGCTTTGTTGAATGCATTTGAGTTTATTTGATTCAATTAGCTTTGTTTGACTTCGTTTGACTTTAATTTGATTCAATTAGCTTTGTTGAATGTATTTGAGTTTATTTTGATTCAATTAGCTTTGTTAAATGCATTGAGTTTCTTTTGATTCAATTAGCTTTATTGGACTTTATTTGACTTTCATTTGATACAATTATCTTTGTTTGACTTCATTTGATTCAATTAGCTTTGTTTGACTTCATTTTACTTTAATTTGATTCAATTAGCTTTGTTGATAATGCATTTGAGTTTCATTTGATTCAATTAGCTTTGTTGAATGCATTTGAGTTTTATTTGATTCACTTAACTTTATTGAATGCATTTGAGTTAGTTTATTTGATTTAATTAGTTTTGTTTGACTTCGTTTGACTTTGATTTGATTCAATTAGCTTTGTTGAATGCATTTGAGTTTCATTTGATTCAATTAGCTTTATTGGACTTCATTTGACTTTCATTTGATACGATTAACTTTGTTTGACTTCATTTGATTCAATTAGCTTTGTTTGACTTCGTTGATTCAATTAGCTTTGTTTCGACTTCATTTTACTTTCATTTGATTCAATTAGCTTTGTTGAATGCACTTGAGTTTCATTTGATTCAATTAGCTTTTGTTGAATGCATTTGAGTTTCATTTGATTCAATTAGCTTTAGTGAATGAATTTGAGTTTCATTTGATTCAATAAGTTTTGTTTGACTTCGTTTGACTTTAATTTGAATCAATTAGCTTTGTTTAATGCATTTGAGTTTCATTTGATTGAATTAGTTTTGTTGAATGCATTTGATTTTCACTTGATTTATTTAGCTATGTTTGACTTTATTTGGCTTTCATTTGATTCAATTAGCTTTGTTTGACTTCATTTGACTTTAATTCGATTCAATTAGCTTTGTTGAATGCATTTGAGTATCATTGGACTCAATTAGCTTTGTTGAATATATTTGAGTTTCATTTGATTCTATTATCTATATTTGACTTCATTTGACTTTCATTTGATTCAATTAGCTTTGTTTGACATCATTTGACTTTAATTTGATTCAATTAGCTTTGTTGAATGCATTTGAGTATCGTTGGACTAAATTAGATTTGCTTGAATGCATTTGAGATTAATTTGATTCAATTAGCTTTGTTGAACGCATTTGAGTTCCATTTGATTCAATTAGCTATGTTTGACTTCATTTGACTTTCATTTGATTCAATTAGCTTAATTTATTGAATGCATTTGAGTATCATTTGATTCAATTAGCTTTGTTGAATGCATTTGAGTTTCATTTGATTATATTAGCTATGTTTGACTTTGTTTGACTTTCATTTGATTCAGTTAGCTTTGTTTGACTTCGTTTGACTTTCATTTGATTCAATTAGCTTTGTTTGACTTCATTTTACTTTAATATGGTTCAATTAGCTTTGTTGAATGCATTTGAGTTTCATTTAATTCAATTAACTTTGTTGAATGAATTTGTGTTTCATTTTATTCTATTAGCTATGTTTGACTTCATTTGACTTTCATTTGATTTAATTAGCTTTGTTTGACTTCATTTTACTTTAATTTGATTCAATTAGCTTTGTTGAATGCATTTGAGTTTAATTTGATTCAATTAGCTTTAATTAAACGCATTTGAGATTCATTTGATTCAATAAGTTTTGTTTGACTTCATTTGACTTTCATTTGGTTCAATTAGCTTTGTTGAATGCATTTGAGTTTCATTTATTTGAATTACCTTTGTTGAATGCATTTGAATTTCATTTGATTCTATTAGCTATGTTTGACTTCATTTGAGTTTCATTTGATTCTATTAGCTATGTTTGACTTCATTTGACTTTCACTTGATTAAATTAGCTTTGTTTGACTTCATTTTAATTTAATTTGATTCCATTAGCTTTGTTAAATGCATTTGAGTTTAATTTGATTTAATTAGCTTTAATTGAATGCATTTGAAATTCATTTGATTCAATAAGTTTTGTTTGACTTCTTTTGACTTTCATTTGATTCAATTAGCTTTGTTGAATGCATTTGAGTTTCATTTGATTCTATTAGATATGTTTGACTTTGTTTGACTTTCAATTGATTCAATTAGCTTTGTTTGACTTCCTTTTACTTTAATTTGATTCAATTAGCTTTGTTGAATGCATTTGAGTTTCATTTGATTTAATTCGCTTTGTTGAATGCATTTGAGTTTATTTGATTCAATTAGCTTTATTTGACTTCGTTGGACTTTAATTTGATTCAATTAGCTTTGTTGAATGCATTTGAGTTTCAATTGATTTAATTAGCTTTATTGAATGCATTAGAGATTCATTTGATTCAATAAGTTTTGTTTGACTTCATTTGACTATTTCATTTGATTCAATTTGCTTTGTTGAGTGCATTTCGATTTCATTTGATTTTATTAGCTATGTTTGACTTTGTTTGACTTTCATTTGATTCAATTAGCTTTGTTTGACTTCATTTTACTTTAATTTGATTCAATTAGCTTTGTTGATAATGCTTTTGAGTTTCATTTGATTCAATTACCTTTGTTGAATGCATTTGAGTTTTATTTGATTCAATTAGCTTTGTTGAATGCATTTGAGTTTCATTTGATTCAATTAGCTTTATTTGAATTTATTTGACTTTCCTTTGATACAATTAGCTTTGTTGAACGCATTTGAGTTCCATTTGATTCAATTAGCTATGTTTGACTTCATTTAACTTTCATTTGATTCAATTAGCTTTGTTGAATGCATTTGAGCATCATTTGATTCAATTAGCTTTGTTGAATGCATTTGAGTTTCATTTAATTATATTAGCTATGTTTGACTTTCATTTGATTCAATTAGCATTGTTTGACTTCATTTGACTTTCATTTGATTCAATTAGCTTTGTTTGACTTAATTTTACTTTAATTTGGTTCAATTAGCTTTGTTGAATGCATTTGAGTTTCATTTAATTGAATTACCTTTGTTGAATGCATTTGAGTTTCATTTGATTCAATTAGCTATGTTTGACTTCATTTGAGTTTCATTTGATTCTATTAGCCCCGTTTGACTTCATTTGACTGTCATTTGGTTCAATTAGCTTTGTTGAATGCATTTGTGTTTCATTTAATTCAATTACCTTTGTTGAATGCATTTGAGTTTCATTTGATTCTATTAGCTATGTTTGACTTTGTTGGACTTTCATTTGATTCAATTAGCTTTGTTTGACTTCATTTTACTTTAATTTGATTCAATTAACTTTGTTGAATGCATTGGAGTTTCATTTGATTCAATTAGCTTTGCTTGAATGCATTTGAGTTTATTTGATTCAATTAGCTTTGTTAAATGCATTGAGCTTCATTTAATTCAATTAGCTTTATTGGACTTTATTTGACTTTCATTTGATACAATTATCTTTGTTTGACTTTATTTGATTCAATTAGCTTTGTTTGACTAAATTTTACTTTAATTTGCTTCAATTAGCTTTGTTGATAATGCATTTGAGTTTCATTGGATTCAATTAGCTTTGTTGAATGCATTTGAGTTTAATATGATTCAATTAATTTACTTGAATGCATTTGAGTTTCATTTTTTCAATTAGCTTAATTTGACTTCATTTGACTTTCATTTGATACAATTAGCTTTGTTGAACGCATTTGAGTTCCATTTGATTCAATTAGCTATGTTTGAGTTCATTTTACTTTGATTTGATTCAATTAGCTTTGTTAAATGCATTTGAGTATCATTTGATTCAATTAGCTTTGTTGAATGCATTTGAGTTTCATTTGATTATTTTAGCTATGTTTGACTTTGTTTGACTTTCATTTGATTCAATTAGCTTTGTTTGACTTCATTTGACTTTAATTTGATTGAATTAGCTTTGTTTGACTTCATTTTACTTTAATTTGGTTCAATTAGCTTTGTTGAATGCATTTGAGTTTCATTTAATTGAATTACCTTTGTTGAATGCATTTGAGTTTCATTTGATTCTATTAGCTATGTTTGACTTCATTTGAGTTTCATTTGATTCTATTAGCCCCGTTTGACTTCATTTGACTGTCACTTGATTCAATTAGCTTTGTTTGACTTCATTTTACTTTAATTTGATTCAATTAGCTTTGTTAAATGCATTTGAGTTTAATTTGATTTAATTAGCTTTAATTGAATGCATTTGAGATTCATTTGATTCAATAAGTTTTGTTTGACTTCATTTGACTTTCATTTGATTCAATTAGCTTTGTTGAATGCATTTGAGTTTCATTTGATTCTATTAGATATGTTTGACTTTCATTTGATTCAATTAGCTTTGTTTGACTTCCTTTTACTTTAATTTGATTCAATTAGCTTTGTTGAATGCATTTGAGCTTCATTTGATTTAATTCGCTTTGTTGAATGCATTTGAGCTTATTTGATTCAATTAGCTGTGTTTGACTTTATTTGACTTTATTTGACTTTCATTTGAGACAATTATCATTGTTTGACTTCATTTGATTCAATTAGCTTTGTTTGACTTCATTTTACTTTAATTTGATTCAATTAGCTTTGTTGATAATGCATTTGAGTTTCATTTGATTCAATTAGCTTTGTTGAATGCATTTGAGTTTTATTTGATTCACTTAACTTTATTGAATGAATTTGAGTTAGTTTATTTGATTCAATTAGTTTTGTTTGACTTCGTTTGACTTTCGATTTGATTCAATTAGCTTTGTTGATTGCATTTGAGTTTCATTTGATTCAATTAGCTTTATTGGACTTTATTTGACTTTCATTTGATACAATTATCATTGTTTGACTTAATTTGATTCAATTAGCTTTGTTTGACTTCATTTTACTTTAATTTGATTCAATTAGCTTTGTTGATAATGCATTTGAGTTTCATTTGATTCAATTAGCTTTGTTGAATGCATTTGAGTTTTATTTGATTGACTTAACTTTATTGAATGAATTTGAGTTAGTTTATTTGATTCAATTAGTTTTGTTTGACTTCGTTTGACTTTGATTTGATTCAATTAGCTTTGTTGATTGCATTTGAGTTTCATTTGATTCAATTAGCTTTATTGGACTTCATTTGACTTTCATTTGATACGATTAGCTTTGTTTGACTTCATTTGATTCAATTAGCTTTGTTTGACTTCATTTGATTCAATTAGCTTTGTTTGACTTCATTTTACTTTCATTTGATTCAATTAGCTTTGTTGAATACACTTGCGTTTCATTTGATTCAATTAGCTTTGTTGAATGAATTTGAGTTTCATTTGATTCAATTAGCTTTAGTGAATACATTTGAGTTTCATTTGATTCAATAAGTTTTGTTTGACTTCGTTTGACTTTAATTTGAATCAATTAACTTTGTTTAATGCATTTGAGTTTCATTTGATTGAATTAGTTTTGTTGAATGCATTTGATTTTCATTTGATTTATTTAGCTATGTTTGACTTTATTTGGCTTTCATCTCGATTCAATTAGTTTTGATTGACTTCATTTGACTTTAATTCGATTCAATTAGCTTTGTTGAATGCATTTGAGTATCATTGGGCTCAATTAGCTTTACTGAATATATTTGAGCTTCATTTTATTCTATTATCTATATTTGACTTCATTTGACTTTCATTTGATTCAATTAGCTTTATTTCACATCATTTGACTTTAATTCGATTCAATTAGCTTTGCTGAATGCATTTGAGTATCGTTGGACTCAATTAGCTTTGCTGAATGCATTTGAGATTAAATTGATTCAATTAGCTTTATTGAATGCATTTGAGATTCATTTGATTCAATAAGTTTGTTTGACTTCATTTGACTTTCATTTGATTCAATTAGCTTTTTTGAATGCATTTGAGTTTCAATTGATTCAATTAGCTTTATTGAATGCATTAGAGATTCATTTGATTCAATAAGTTTTGTTTGACTTCATTTGACTTTCATTTGATTCAATTAGCTTTGTTGAATGCATTTGAGTTTCATTTGTTTTTATTAGCAATGTTTGACTTTGTTGGACTTTCATTTGATTCAATTAGCTTTGTTTGACTTCATTTTATTTTAATTTGATTCAATTAGCTTTGTTGAATGCATTTGAGTTTCATTTGATTCAATTAGCTTTGTTGAATGCATTTGAGTTTATTTGATTCAATTAGATTTGTTGAATGCATTTGAGATTAATTTGATTCAATTAGCTTTATTGAATGCATTTGTGATTCATTTGATTCAATAAGTTTGTTTGACTTCATTTGACTTTCATTTGATTCAATTAGCTTTGTTGAATGCATTTGAGTTTCAATTGATTCAATTAGCTTTATTGAATGCATTAGAGATTCATTTGATTCAATAAGTTTTGTTTGACTTTATTTGACTTTCATTTGATTCAATTAGCTTTGTTGAATGCATTTGAGTTTCATTTGATTTTATTAGCAATATTTGACTTTGTTGGACTTTCATTTGATTCAATTAGCTTTGTTTGACTTCATTTTATTTTAATTTGATTCAATTAGCTTTGTTGAATGCATTTGAGTTTCATTTGATTCAATTAGCTTTGTTGAATGCATTTGAGTTTTATTTGATTCACTTAACTTTATTGAATGCATTTGAGTTAGTTTATTTGATTTAATTAGTTTTGTTTGACTTCGTTTGACTTTGATTTGATTCAATTAGCTTTGTTGAATGCATTTGAGTTTCATATGATTCAATTAGCTTTATTGGACTTCATTTGACTTTCATTTGATACGATTAGCTTTGTTTGACTTCATTTGATTCAATTAGCTTTGTTTGACTTTATTTGATTCAATTAGCTTTGTTTGACTTTATTTTACTTTCATTTGATTCAATTAGCTTTGTTGAATGCACTTGAGTTTCATTTGATTCAATTAGCTTTTGTTGAATGCATTTGAGTTTCATTTGATTCAATTAGCTTTAGTGAATGAATTTGAGTTTCATTTGATTCAATAAGTTTTGTTTGACTTCGTTTGACTTTAATTTGAATCAATTAGCTTTGTTTAATCCATTTGAGTTTCATTTGATTGAATTAGTTTTGTTGAATGCATTTGATTTTCACTTGATTTATTTAGCTATGTTTGACTTTATTTGGCTTTCATTTGATTCAATTAGCTTTGTTTGACTTCATTTGACTTTAATTTGATTCAATTAGCTTTGTTGAATGCATTTGAGTATCATTTGACTCAATTAGCTTTGTTGAATATATTTGAGTTTCATTTGATTCTATTATCTATATTTGACTTCATTTGACTTTCATTTGATTCAATTAGCTTTGTTTGACATCATTTGACTTTAATTTGATTCAATTAGCTTTGTTGAATGCATTTGAGTATCGTTGGACTAAATTAGATTTGCTGAATGCATTTGAGATTAATTTGATTCAATTAGCTTTATTGAATGCATTTGAGATTCATTTGGTTCAATAAGTTTTGTTTGACTTCGTTTGACTTTTATTTGATTCAATTTGCTTTGTTGAATGCATTTAAGTTTCATTTGATTCTATAAGCTATGTTTGACTTTCATTTGATTCAATTAGCTTTCTTTGACTTCATTATACTTTAATTTGATTCAATTAGCTTTGTAGAATGCATTTGAGTTTAATTTGATTCAATTAGCTTTGTTGAATGCATTTGAGTTTATTTGATTCAATTTGATTTGTTGTATGCATTTGAGATTAATTTGATTCAATTAGCTTTATTGAATGCATTTGAGATTCATTTGATTCAATAAGTTTGTTTGATTTCATTTGACTTTCATTTGATTCAATTAGCTTTGTTGAATGCATTTGAGTTTCAATTGATTCAATTAGCTTTATTGAATGCTTTAGAGATTCATTTGATTCAATAAGTTTTGTTTGACTTCATTTGACTTTCATTTGATTCAATTAGATTTGTTGAATGCATTTGAGTTTCATTTGATTTTATTAGCAATATTTGACTTTGTTGGACTTTCATTTGATTCAATTAGCTTTGTTTGACTTTATTTTATTTTAATTTGATTCAATTAGCTTTGTTGAATGCATTTGAGTTTCATTTGATTCAATTAGCTTTGTTGAATGCATTTGAGTTTATTTGATTCAATTAGCTTTGTTGAATGCAGTTGAGTTTAATTTGATTCAATTAGCTTTATTGGACTTCATTTGACTTTCATTTGATACAATTATCTTTGTTTGACTTCATTTGATTCAATTAGCTTTGTTGAACGCATTTGAGTTCCATTTAATTGAATTACCTTTGTTGAATGCATTTGAGTTTCATTTGATTCTATTAGCTATGTTTGACTTCATTTGAGTTTCATTTGATTATATTAGCTATGTTTGACTTCATTTGACTTGTCACTTGATTCAATTAGCTTTGTTTGACTTCATTTTACTTTAATTTGATTCAATTAGCTTTGTTAAATGCATTTGAGTTTAATTTGATTTAATTAGCTTTAATTGAATGCATTTGAGATTCATTTGATTCTATAAGTTTTGTTTGACTTCATTTGACTTTCATTTGATTCAATTAGCTTTGTTGAATGCATTTGAGTTTCATTTGATTCTATTAGATATGTTTGACTTTGTTTGACTTTCATTTGATTCAATTAACTTTGTTTGACTTCCTTTTACTTTAATTTGATTCAATTAGCTTTGTTGAATGCATTTGAGTTTATTTGATTCAATTAGCTTTGTTTGACTTCGTTTGACTTTAATTTGATTCAATTAGCTTTGTTGAATGCATTTGAGTTTATTTGATTCAATTAGCTTTGTTAAATGGATTGAGTTTCATTTGATTCAATTAGCTTTATTGGACTTTATTTGACTTTCATTTGATACAATTATCTTTGTTTGACTTCATTTGATTCAATTAGCTTTGTTTGACTTCATTGTACTTTAATTTGATTCAATTAGCTTTGTTGATAATGCATTTGAGTTTCATTTGATTCAATTAGCTTTGTTGAATGCATTTGAGTTTTATTAGATTCACTTAACTTTATTGAATGCATTTGAGTTAGTTTATTTGATTCAATTAGTTTTGTTTGATTTTTTTTTACATTGATTTGATTCAATTAGCTTTGTTGAATGCATTTGAGTTTCATTTGATTCAATTAGCTTTAGTGAATGCATTTGAGTTTCATTTGATTCAATAAGTTTTGTTTGACTTCGTTTGACTTTAATTTGAATCAATTAGCTTTTGTTAATGCATTTGAGTTTAATTTGATTGAATTAGTTTTGTTGAATGCATTTGATTTTCATTTGATTTATTTAGCTATGTTTGACTTTATTTGGCTTTCATTTGATTCAATTAGCTTTGTTTGACTTCATTTGACTTTAATTCGATTCAATTAGCTTTGTTGAATGCATTTGAGTATCATTGGACTCCATTAGCTTTGCTGAATATATTTGAGTTTCATTTGATTCTATTTTCTATATTTGACTTCATTTGACTTTCATTTGATTCAATTAGCTTTGCTTGACATCATTTGACTTTAATTCGATTCAATTAGCTTTGTTGAATGCATTTGAGTATCGTTGGACTCAATTAGCTTTGCTGAATGAATTTGAGATTAATTTGATTCAATTAGCTTTATTGAATGCATTTGAGATTCATTTGATTCAATAAGTTTTGTTTGACTTCGTTTCACTTTCATTTGATTCAATTTGCTTTGTTGAATGCATTTGAGTTTCATTTGATTCTATAAGCTATGTTTGACTTTCATTTAATTTAATTAGCTTTCTTTGACTTCATTATACTTTAATTTGATTCAATTAGCTTTGTAGAATGCATTTGAGTTTAATTTGATTCAATTAGCTTTGTTGAATAAATTTGAGTTTATTTGATTCAATTAGATTTGTTGAATGCATTTGAGATTAATTTGATTCAATTAGCTTTATTGAATGCATTTGAGATTCATTTGATTCAATAAGTTTGTTTGACTTCATTTGACTTTCATTTTATTCAATTAGCTTTGTTGAATGCATTTGAGTTTCAATTGATTCAATTAGCTTTATTGAATGCATTAGAGATTCATTTGATTCAATAAGTTTTGTTTGACTTCATTTGACTTTCATTTGATTCGATTAGCTTTGTTGAATGTATTTGAGTTTCATTTGATTTTATTAGCAATATTTGACTTTGTTGGACTTTCATTTGATTAAATTAGCTTTGTTTGACTTCATTTTAATTTAATTTGATTCAATTAGCTTTGTTGAATATATTTGAGTTTCATTTGATTCAATTAGCTTTGTTGAATGCATTTGAGTTTATTTGATTCAATTAGCTTTGTTGAATGCATTTGAGTTTAATTTGATTCAATTAGCTTTATTGGACTTCATTTGACTTTCATTTGATACAATTATCTTTGCTTGACTTCATTTGATTCAATTAGCTTTGTTGAACGCATTTGAGTTCCATTTGATTCAATTAGCTATGTTTGACTTCATTTGACTTTCATTTGATTCAATTAACTTTGTTGAATGCATTTGGGTAGCATTTTATTAAATTAGCTTTGCTGAATGCATTTGAGTTTCAATTGATTATATTAGCTATGTTTGACTTTCATTTGATTCAATTAGCTTTGTTTGACTTTGTTTGACTTTCATTTGATTTAATTAACTTTGTTTGACTTCATTTTACTTTAATATGGTTCAATTAGCTTTGTTGAATGCATTTGAGTTTCATTTAATTCAAATTACCTTTGTTGAATGCATTTGTGTTTCATTTGATTCTATTAGCTATGTTTGACTTCATTTGACTTTCATTTGATTTAATTAGCTTTGTTTGAGTTCATTTTACTTGAATTTGATTCAATTAGCTTTGTTGAATGCATTTGAGTTTCATTTGATTCTATAAGCTATGTTTGACTTTCATTTGATTCAATTAACTTTCTTTGACTTCATTATACTTTAATTTGATTCAATTAGCTTTGTAAAATGCATTTGAGTTTAATTTGATTCAATTAGCTTTGTTGAATGCATTTGAGTTTATTTGATTCAATTAGATTTGCTGAATGCATTTGAGATTAATTTGATTCAATTAGCTTTTTTGAATGCATTTGAGATTCATTTGATTCAATAAGTTTGTTTGACTTCATTTGACTTTCATTTGATTCAATTAGCTTTGTTGAATGCATTTGAGTTTCAATTGATTCAATTAGCTTTATTGAATGCATTAGAGATTCATTTGATTCAATAAGTTTTGTTTGACTTCATTTGACTTTCATTTGATTCAATTAGCTTTGTTGAATGCATTTGAGTTTCATTTGATTTTATTAGCAATATTTGACTTTGTTGGACTTTCATTTGATTCAATTAGCTTTGTTTGACTTTATTTTATTTTAATTTGATTCAATTAGCTTTGTTGAATGCATTTGAGTTTATTTGATTCAATTAGCTTTGTTGAATGCATTTGAGTTTATTTCTTTCAATTAACTTTGTTGAATGCATTTGAGTTTAATTTGATTCAATTAGCTTTATTGGACTTCATTTGACTTTCATTTGATACAATTATCTTTGTTTGACTTCATTTGATTCAATTAGCTTTGTTGAACGCATTTGAGTTCCATTTAATTGAATTACCTTTGTTGAATGCATTTGAGTTTCATTTGATTCTATTAGCTATGTTTGACTTCATTTGAGTTTCATTTGATTCTATTAGCTATGTTTGACTTTATTTGACTGTCACTTGATTCAATTAGCTTTGTTTGACTTCATTTTACTTTAATTTGATTCAATTAGCTTTGTTAAATGCATTTGAGTTTAATTTGATTTAATTAGCCTTAATTGAATGCATTTGAGATTCATTAGATTCAATAAGTTTTGTTTGACTTCATTTGACTTTCATTTGATTTAATTCGCTTTGTTGAATGCATTTGAGTTTATTTGATTCAATTAGCTTTGTTTGACTTCGTTTGACTTTAATTTGATTCAATTAGCTTTGTTGAATGCATTTGATTTTATTTGATTCAATTAGCTTTGTTAAATGGATTGAGTTTCATTTGATTCAATCAGCTTTATTGGACTTTAATTGACTTTCATTTGATACAATTATCTTTGTTTGACTTCATTTGATTCAATTAGCTTTGTTTGACTTCATTTTACTTTAATTTGATTCAATTAGCTTTGTTGATAATGCATTTGAGTTTCATTTGATTAAATTAGCTTTGTTGAATGCATTTGAGTTTATTTTGATTCACTTCACATTATTGAATGCATTTGAGTTAGTTTATTTGATTCAATTAGTTTTGTTTGACTTCTTTTGACTTTGATTTAGTTCAATTAGCTTTGTTGAATGCATTTGAGTTTCATTTGATTCAATTAGCTTTATTGGACATCATTTGACTTTTCATTTGATACGATTAGCTTTGTTTGACTTCATTTGATTCAATTAGCTTTGTTTGACTTCATTTGATTCAATTAGCTTTGTTTGACTTCATTTTACTTTCATTTGATTCAATTAGCTTTGTTGAATGCACTTGAGTTTCATTTGATTCAATTAGCTTTGTTGAATGCATTTGAGTTTCATTTGATTCAATTAGCTTTAGTGAATGCATTTGAGTTTCATTTGATTCAATAAATTTTGACTTCGTTTGACTTTAATTTGAATCAATTAGCTTTGTTTAATGCATTTGAGTTTCATTTGATTGAATTAGTTTGTTGAATGCATTTGATTTTCATTTGATTTATTTAGCTATGTTTGACTTTATTTCGCTTTCATTTGATTCAATTGGCTTTGTTTTACTTCATTTGACTTTAATTCGATTCAATTAGCTTTGTTGAATGCATTTGAGTATCATTGGACTCAATTAGCTTTGCTGAATATATTTGAGTTTCATTTGATTCTATTAACTATATTTGACTTCATTTGACTTTCATTTGATTCAATTAGCTTTGTTTGACATCATTTGACTTTAATTCGATTCAATTAGCTTTGTTGAATGCATTTGAGTATCGTTGGACTCAATTAGCTTTGCTGAATGCATTTGAGATTAATTTGATTCAATTAGCTTTATTGAATGCATTTGAGATTCATTTGATTCAATAAGTTTTGTTTGACTTCGTTTGACTTTCATTTGATTCAATTTACTTTGTTGAATGCATTTGAGTTTCATTTGATTCTATAAGCTATGTTTGACTTTCATTTGATTCAATTAGCTTTCTTTGACTTCATTATACTTTAATTTGATTCAATTAGCTTTGTAGAATGCATTTGAGTTTAATTTGATTCAATTAGCTTTGTTGAATGCATTTGAGTTTATTTGATTCAATTAGATTTGTTGAATGCATTTGAGATTAATTTGATTCAATTAGCTTTATTGAATGCATTTGAGATTCATTTGATTCAATAAGTTTGTTTGAATTTATTTGACTTTCATTTGATTCAATTAGCTTTGTTGAATGCATTTGAGTTTTAATTGATTCAATTAGCTTTATTGAATGCATTAGAGATTCATTTGATTCAATAAGTTTTGTTTGACTTCATTTGACTTTCATTTGATTCAATTAGCTTTGTTGAATGCATTTGAGTTTCATTTGATTTTATTTGCAATGTTTGACTTTGTTGGACTTTCATTTGATTCAATTAGCTTTGTTTGACTTCATTTTATTTTAATTTGATTCAATTAGCTTTGTTGAATGCATTTGAGTTTATTTGATTCAATTAGCTTTGTTGAATGTGGTACGAAATGGGAAGGTACCAAGATTATTAAGGATGGCTTACATTATCATCCTTAACCCTGATTTAGTATCACCTATTCGACCTAACAAGATCCGTTGGATATGGCTCATATCATGGATTAGGATCACTTGTTAGAAGTTTAGCTAAGTACTAATCTTAATTACAGTTTTTGTAATTTACGGTTTTGTAAAACCGGAAATTATTTTGTGTAGCGTAAATTGTAATATGGGACGAACCATGCTTGGGGACGTGAATTATACTTGGGACGTGTAAAGGGAACTCTTGGAGCTTTACTTGCAAGCTAAGAGAAGCCCCCCCACTTGCTTGAGAAAACCAGCCACCTTTGTCCCCAAAGTCAACAAAACACACAAACAACACTATTCACCCCTTACATCTTTGTTGGATTAAGAGATATTTGTTGTTTAATTGCTTTGTTTATGATACGGGAGAAAGTGATGCAAATCTACTAGTTCTTGTACACAAGAATGTCAGCATTGATCTTGGCTCAATTGACTTACATGGAGGACTCTTCATGGGAATCACGACCAAAGTGGTAGCATGTTTGCTAACCAACTTAGGTGGCGTGTGATGTTGGCGTGTGATAGTTGTGCATGCTTGATGGAGTTCTAGTTCTGTTAGGACTCAAACTATCTTTATTGCTTTATAGTTTATGTCTGATAGGAGTAGTGTGTGTTTAGAACTCTA
Organism: Beta corolliflora; assembly: GCA_947648045.1. Classification (NCBI taxonomy): domain Eukaryota; kingdom Viridiplantae; phylum Streptophyta; class Magnoliopsida; order Caryophyllales; family Amaranthaceae; genus Beta; species Beta corolliflora. The sequence continues at coordinate 204,116 of CANSZD010003259.1, read as the reverse complement.
AGGGATGTCCAACATACTAAACGAGTAGAAGTATGTGATGTTTAGGAGTTCTAGTTTGGTTAGGTTTATGACTTAGGGAATTGTCCTAAGCATAGTAGGAGTCGGTTTTGTTTTGACTATAAATAGCTAGGATGTACGAATTCATAGATCAGAATGAAATAATTGATTTTGTGAGTTTTGTTAAAACTTGAGTGTGCAAACACAAACAATCTTGATTGCTGGTGGCTTAGCCTTTACGCATCAAAACCCTTAGTTTGTTCCTTGTGGTGGCTTAGCCTTTATCATTGAGCATCTAAGCACTATCCTAGTTACTTTGTTACTTTTTTTGTTCGAACAATTTACCTTGGTTATTCACGATTTCCGCTTCATTATTTGATCTTACTTAGATTAAATATATCATCTGGTATCAAGAGCTTTGGTTACATCCATTCACCATCATCACATCATACAAGCGCAGCCATTCATCCACATTCATCCACGCAAGGTTCGATTTTTTTTTCCGGTTTTTGTTCGCCTAAGGAGGAGTAGTTGATCTTCAAGAAACCCTTCAAGATCAAATCTTTTTCTCAAGATTTTAAAATTTTTACAAAGTTTCATCAAAGGTGTTTGATTAAATTTGTGGAGTGGTGAAAAAAATTACTTCAAGATCGTTGAAAACGTTCAAGACTTGAATCATACACGCTTGTTCATCCGTTACTTGGTGCTCAAGTTTCATCCGTTAATCCAACTTCTGGTCGGATTTTATTATGGAGGAGGAACAAGGAGACGTGGGGGGTCGAGTGCCTAGGGGTCTTACACTCGAACAAGCCAAGGACTTACGTAGGGATAGGCAAATAGAGGATCTCACCCAACGCATGGACGAAATTATGCGGTTACTACAACAAGGCCAAGGTGGGAACCAACGTAGGAATACTCCTAGTCCTGTTAGGAGTCCTAGAACTAATCAACACGGTTCTAGTTCGGAGGAAGAAGAGTTCAACCCTCGGCCAAGGAGACAGCCCAAGAGACGATGATAGGGGATTAAGGCTCGACATGCCCGAGTTTGATGGAAACACGAAGCCCGAAAAATTCTTAGAGTGGTTGCAAAGGATGGAACGAGTCTTTGATTACAAGGACTATGATGATGCCAAGCGATTTAAGGTGGATGTCCTTAAATTAACAGGGTTATGCAAGTTTGTGGTATGAGAACTTGAAGGCTAAAAGGAGGAAAGATGGCAAACCTAGCCTACGTTCATGGGAGAAGTTACAAGTGAGGATGAAAAAACGCTTTCTTCCGGCGATTTTTCACAAGACATGTATCGAAGGTTGCAAGTACTTCGACAAAACGCATTGAGTGTGGAGGAATATGTAGCTGAATTTGAAAAGATTAACATGCTTTGTGGTGTAGAGGAGAAAGCCGAGCACAAGATAGCTCGATTTATTTCGGGGTTGGATAAGCACATTGCGAAGAAGGTGGATCTCCAACCTTATTGGAGCTTTGAGGAGGTGGTTCAAGTGGCTTTGAGAGCTGAAAAGTATGTCAAGGCCAAGAAAAATTCCAACTTTAAACCGTTTGTGAAGCACATTGATAAAACCGTAGGGGAACACAAAGGGAGAAGCTAGTGGTTCGAAGTTCACCCCAAAATTTGATAAATTCAAGGGAGACAAAGGGAAGGCTCCTACGCCCATGGCTAATGAGGAGAGGCGAATTTGTTTCAAGTGCAAGGGGTATGGCCACATCTTGAAGGATTGTCCCAACAATCGGGTCATGACCTTAAGAGACATACAAGAAATAGACGCGGGACTATGCCAAGGGTCACGTTGAAGAAGAGGAGGTTGATAGTGATCCATCTAAAGAGCGTACTATGGAGGGTGAGTATGAGGTAGATTCGGAGGAAGAACCGGTTATGGGAGGCCACCAACTTATTGTTCGACGCACATTGCATACACAACCAGCACCTTTGGATGACACGCAAAGGGACAAGATCTTCTTCACTCGCTGTTTAGTGAAGCAAAGGGTATGTGATCTCATTATTGATAATGGTAGTTGTGCTAATGTCGTGTCTACAACCTTAATTGACAAGTTAGAATGGCCTACTTCTACTCATCCACGTCCTTATAAACTCAACTGGCTTAGTAATGACAATGGAATAAAAGTTACCAAACAAGCCTTAATAACGTTTGAAATTGGCAAGTTTAAGGACGATGTTTTGTGTGATGTATGCAATATGGATGCTTGCCATATCTTGTTAGGGAGACCATGGCAATATGACCGCTTTGTGAAGTATGATGGGCGATCAAATGTGTGTATTGTCACGTTGGGAGGTAAAAGGATGCCCTAAAAAACCTTTAACATCCTCTCCTATATCTACGGGGTCATTCTTGGTGAGTGCTAAGGAGATTGAGAGGGAGTTAGAAGGGGAAGGTACGGGTTTTGTGTTGGTTGCCAAGGAAGTTGAAGGGGGATAGCAAGGGTACGAGATACCTAAGGATTTAGAGCAAGTACTTGACGAGTACATGGACGTGTTCCCTCAAGACCTACCCCCGGGTTTACCCCCACTCGCGGCATAGAACATCGATTGACCTTGTTCCGGGGCGTCACTTCCTAACAAAGCCGCTTATAGGTGCAATCCTCGGGAGACAAAAGAGTTACAACGACAAATTGAGGAGTTGATGGCTAGGGGTTATGTTAGAGAGAGTATGAGCCCATGTGCGTCCCCCTCTTTGTTGGTGCCTAAGAAAGATGGTACTTGGCGTATGTGCATTGATAGCCGGGCCGTAAACAACATTACCGTGAAGTATAGATTCCCCATTCCTAGATTGGATGACTTATTGGATGAGTTGCATGGTTCTACTATTTTCTCCAAAATTGATTTGAGGAGTGGTTATCATCAAATAAGAATGCGAGAAGGAGATGAGTGGAAGACCGCCTTTAAGACTAAGATGGGGTTATATGAGTGGCTTGTCATGCCATTTGGACTTACTAATGCACCTAGTACTTTCATGAGATTGATGAATGAGGTGTTGAAACCATTCTTAGGGAGGTGTGTGGTGGTTTATCTTGATGACATCCTTGTATATAGTAGGAGTGTGGTGGAGCATCTCACGCATCTTCGCGAGGTTTTTGAGGTGTTACGTGCACAAAAGCTATATGGGAAGTTAGAAAAGTGCTATTTTCTAGTTCCTAGTGTTACATTCTTGGGCTACATCGTTTCTAAAGATGGCGTTTCGATTGATCCTTCGAAAGTTGAGGCAATAAAGAGTTGGCCTATTCCCACTACAATTTCGGAGGTACGTTCTTTTCATGGCTTGGCTTCTTTTTATAGAAGATTTGTGCGCAATTTTAGTAGTGTAGTAGCTCCTATGACTGAATGTATCAAGCAAGGAAAATTTGCATGGACTAAGGCAGCCCAACGTGCATTTGAGAGCATCAAGGACTTGTTGTGTAATACACCCATTCTAGCATTACTTGGATTTTTCACAACCTTTTGAAGTAGAGTGTGATGCTAGTGGGGTTGGTATAGGGGCAGTCCTCATCCAAAAGAAACGTCCCATTGCATACTTTAGTGAGAAATTGGGTGGTGCTAAACTCAATTACTCTACATATGACAAAGAATTTTATGCAATTGTTCGTGCACTTGATCATTGGAGTCATTACCTTCGTCCAAGTCACTTTGTGCTTCATTCGGATCACGAGGCATTGAAGTATATACATGGGCAGCAAAAGCTAAATCCGAGACATGCTAAATGGGTTGAGTTTTTGCAATCTTTCAATTTCTCATCAAAATATAAAGAAGGCAAGGCAAATGTGGTGGCAGATGCTTTGTCTAGGCGCCATTCATTACTTGGGGTGTTGAGTACACGACTACTTGGGTTTGAATTGGTGAAGGAGTACTATAAGACGGATGAGAAATTTGGCGAGATTTTTGGGGCGTGTTCCAAGGGATCCTACGGCTCTTATGTGGTGCATGATGGTTTTCTTTTCAAGGGGGATCGTTTATGCATACCTTCTTGTTCTATTAGGGAGTTACTAGTGAGGGAAGCTCATGGGGGAGGACTTGCTGGTCACTTTGGTATGAACAAGACTTTGGCTATTCTTCAAGAGCATTTTTATTGGCCAAAGATGCAAGGAGATGTTCACGGGGTTATCTCACGATGTGCTACGTGTCAAAAGTCCAAGAGCACTTTTCATCAAGGTATGTACACTCCTTTACCTGTTCCAATTTGTCCTTGGGATGATGTTGCTATGGATTTTATTGTGGGATTGCCTAGAACACAAAGAGGCAAGGATTCTATAATGGTTGTCATTGATAGATTTTCTAAAATGGCACATTTTATTGCTTGTCATAAAACTGATGATGCTTCTAAGGTGGCTGATTTATATTGTAAGGAGATAATTCGTCTCCATGGTGTGCCTAAAACTATTGTGAGTGATAGGGATACTAAGTTTATGAGCTACTTTTGGAAGACGTTATGGAAACTACTTGGTACTAAGCTATGTTTTAGCACGTCACATCACCCTCAAACTGATGGGCAAACCGAAGTCACCAATCGGACTTTGGGCGCTTTACTTAGAGGGCTTGTTAGCAAGAGTACCAAGGATTGGGATGTGAAGCTTGCCTATGCTGAATTTGCTTATAATAGGTCACCTACATATGCCACGAGGTGTTCTCCATTCGAGGTTGTGTATGGCGCAAACCCACGGGTGCCTATTGACCTTATTCCTTTCCCTAATGATGACGTCTATCACATTGATGCTAAGGAGAAGGCGCAAGCAATGCTCAAGCTTCATGCACAGGTGAAAGCTCGGATTGAAAAGGTGAATGCACGATACCAACAGTTGGCCAACAAGCATCGTACACCACATGTGTTCAAGGTTGGTGATTTGGTTTGGTTGCATCTAAGGAAGGAGCGGTTTCCTGGCCTTCGAAAAAACAAGCTCATGCCACGTTCTGATGGTCCCTTCAAGATTGTTGAGAAGGTCAATGACAATGCCTTCAAACTTGACTTGCACTGGTGACTATAACGTGAGTTCTACCATAAATGTGGGGGATTTGGCTCCTTATGTTCATGATGATGATATGGCTCAATTGAGGACAATTGTTTTCGAAGAAGAGGAGGATGATACGGGAGAAAGTGATGCAAATCTACTAGCTCTTGTACACAAGAATGTCAGCATTGATCTTGGCTCAATTGACTTACATGGAGGACTCTTCATGGGAATCACGACCAAAGTGGTAGCATGTTTGCTAACCAACTTAGGTGGCGTGTGATGTTGGCGTGTGATAGTTGTGCATGCTTGATGGAGTTCTAGTTCTGTTAGGACTCAAACTATCTTTATTGCTTTATAGTTTATGTCTGATAGGAGTAGTGTGTGTTTAGAACTCTAAGGGATGTCCAACATACTAAACGAGTAGAAGTATGTGATGTTTAGGAGTTCTAGTTTGGTTAGGTTTATGACTTAGGGAATTGTCCTAAGCATAGTAGGAGTCGGTTTTGTTTTGACTATAAATAGCTAGGATGTACGAATTCATAGATCAGAATGAAATAATTGATTTTGTGAGTTTTGTTAAAACTTGAGTGTGCAAACACAAACAATCTTGATTGCTGGTGGCTTAGCCTTTACGCATCAAAACCCTTAGTTTGTTCCTTGTGGTGGCTTAGCCTTTATCATTGAGCATCTAAGCACTATCCTAGTTACTTTGTTACTTTTTTTGTTCGAACAATTTACCTTGGTTATTCACGATTTCCGCTTCATTATTTGATCTTACTTAGATTAAATATATCAGTTTAATTACCTTAGTGTATTAGATATTTATGGCTGATTTGTTAAGCCTTTTTAGCTCTTTGCTATATATATGTAATATGGTTCATCAATGAGAAAGAGATTTTGTTGTTGAAAACTTGAGCTTTGTGCTTATTTAAAAACACGTTGTGTTTAAAGTCTAAAAACCGAGGTTTTTATTCTATCTTTGAAACGAATTTCTTGGGAGGTAACACTACAAGAATTCAACCCAATTAACAGATTTGAGAGTGGAGGTTCTCGTAATTTGTTAGTTAAAACCCTTAATTAAGGTTGAGAGTGGAGATTCACTTCCTTAATTAAACCCGAATTACTAACTTTGAGTGGAGTCTTTTAGTTGGTAATTCAATCTATCCTAAACACATTTCTTCATTGAGTTGTGTTTGAACCAATTCTTTTAGTTTTAAGAGATTTTCTTACGACTAAAAGTCTATATCATTGTTCGTTCGTTTTCCGCTGCATTGTGTTCTTGGGTGTTCTAAACACACACGTGAGAGGAGTCCAATTTCGTATCAAGTGAGGAAGAAAGGAGTTCTAGGGCTGATGATAGGGGTTTGAAAATCGAAGTTCCGGATTTTGATGGAGCTAGTGATCCGGAATTATACATTGAATGGGAACGTTCTTTGGAGCGTTTTTTTGATTACAAAGACACTCCGAATGACAAGAAATACAAGGTGGCTGTATTGAAGCTAACCAAATATGCATCCATTTGGTTAGAAGGATTGAAGAGGCAAAGGGTGAAGGAGAACAAATCCAAGATTGCTACTTGGGAAAAATTGAAGAAGCAATTGAGGAAACGTTTTGTTCCAACTAACTACAAACAAAATCAGTATGTTAGATGGTCCACACTCAAGCAAGGCGCCATGCCTATGGAGGAGTACATCAAGGAATTTAAGAAACATTCCATTGTTTGTGAAATCGAAGAAATGGAGGAGCAAAAGTTAGGCCGGTTCTTAGGAGGCCTAAATGAAGAGGTGCGTGAGAAAGTAGAGGTGTTCCCATACCTCACATTCGATGAAGCTTGCAAAGTGGCTCTCAAAATGGATAGCCAAAAGAAGAAACCAGTAGCAAGTAAGTCTTATTCCAAGCCATTTAGTACTTTCAAAGTTAATCCTAGTACTAGTAATCTTGATAAGAACAAAAAACCTGATTTCATTAGGAAAGACAAGGAGAAAGTCGGAGATGACAAAACCTTAAAAGTAAAATGTTTTAAGTGTCAAGGCTATGGCCATTACCAAGCTAATTGTCCGACTAAAAGAATCATGACCATAAGAGATATAACGAGAAATAGACGAGTTGGAAAGACAATCTCTTTTAGAGATGGAACATGATAAAAATGGAAGTGAGGATGAGGAGGACGTGTGCAATCCCGAAATGGAGGGTGAAACCTTAGTGATTAGGAGGTCCTTATACTCAAATGTGGTGGCCGAAAATGAGGAACAAAGGGAGACCATTTTTCATTCGAAATGCCTAGTGAAAAAAAAAAACTATGCAATTTGATCATAGATGGTGGAAGTTGTACTAATGTAGCTTCAAGCGAACTTGTAGAGAAGTTAGCATTACCTATGACTAAACATCCAATTCCTTATAAACCGAAATGGCTAGATGATGATAGTGAAGTAAGGGTAAAAAATAGAGTTTTAATCACATTCTCAATTGGAAATTATGAAGATGAAATTCTATGTGATGTAATCCCTATGACTGCGTGCCATATACTACTTGGTAGACCGTGGCAATTTGATCGCAAGGTGATGCATGATGGTTTTAAGAATGTGTATAAGGTGAACAAGAATGGCAAAATCAAAACCTTACTACCATTACCTCCTTCAAAAATCCGAAACACAAAACCAACACCAAAAGAAAACCCGATGTGTAGTGGCGTGTTCTTAGGGAGAAAACGATTTGAGAGGGAGTTGGAGGAGAATCAGTTGGTGTATATTCTGGTTGCCAAGGAGGTGAATGAGGGAGTGAACGTTGAGGATCCGCATTTGAGGGAGTTGTTGGAGGAGTTTGGAGATGTGTTCCCTAATGACCTACCAAATGGCCTACCCCCAAAATGTGGAATTGAACATCAAATTGATCTCATTCCCGGAGCACCAATTCCAAATAAGCCTTCCTATATGATGTATGCTCGTACATACAAGTAGGAACACACAAAGAAGAGATAAAAACAAGCTAAGGAAGAAACCGAAGCTTCCCTCAACTTGGGCGTGATTCCTAGCTTCAAAGAGATACAGAAACACCACTCAATGAAATTAGAACTTCCTAAGATCACAAATTAACTTGCCAAGGTTAATTAAGCAAAGGACGAATTTCTTATAAGTTTCCAATCCAAGAAACGCCAAAGAAAAACAAGGTTCAATACACAATCGTATTTTGGTCATAAAACTTGATGTCTTTCTCATTGATGTCAATGGTATTTATACAAGTCTTACAAGCCATTTTCTGATTTTTTTGACATAATTAAAATTACGAAAAATTAACTACATTAACTACAGCCATGATCTCCACTAATCCATGTAAGAAAAACGTGGGAAAGAAGTACATAAACTAGCCATTATGGATGCTTCCACTTGCTCCACTTCTTGCTGCACTTCTCCCCCAAATGTAGGCATGTTAGAGTGTGGAGAATATGCTCTTAGTTTTGTTGAGATGCACGGCTAATAGGAGGACCTCACACGCCTCAAATTGTGGAACAAACTAACCACTCCTCAATGCAGTCCACTAGTTTGAATAATGGCGCCATAATAGGAAGTAGTTCCTATTTTCGTGGCCTCAACTCCTCCTTGCTTGCTGCATGGTTGGACGTGGCTTCAAGCTTGCCTAACAACTTTATTACATGACTCAACTATTAACAACTTGTCCTAAAACAATCACCCGAAAATATCAAAACAACAAAGACTCCAACTACACTAGGACTCTTTCAATGCAAACAAACGAAGACTCCAAACTTACTAGGACTCTTTACAAATCGACCATCACTAAAGGAAACTAATGAACATGGCTAATCAAGGACTCAACAATGAACATAGTAGGAATCACGAAAGATAAAACCTCACGCATTGTCAAAGCCACCATATTAATCAGTTTCGGATCTTGTGTAGATGGACCTCCATCATCCTCCCCTTCTTTGGAAGAGTTTGGTCTCAAACTTGGCAAAAGCTTATCTTCCTCATAGAAAGGACTCAAATCAGCAACATTAAAGGTATCTGAAACTCCATAGTCCTCCGGAAGTTCAACCTTGTAAGCATTGTCATTCACTTTGCCGAGTACTTTGAATGGACCATCGGATCTTGGACTCAACTTAGACTTTCTTTTGGATGGAAATCGTTCCTTCCTAAGATGAATCCACACCATGTCACCTGGTTGAAAGGAAACTTCACGCCTCTTCTTATCAATCCTTTCTTTCACCCGTGCATTAGCCTTCGCAATCCGGTCTCGCACATGATCATGTAGGTGTTTGATTTCAAGGGCTCGTGTATTGGCATCATGGCTATATTTTGTGGTGGTGGGAAAAGGAGCAAGGTCTAAAGGAGTACAAGGATCCAAGCCATAGACAATGTAGAAGGGACTAAGACCAGTAGTTTTGCTGGGCACCCTATTGAATGCAAATTCAGCATGGGGTAGCAACTCTTCCCATTGGCTTGGTTTCTTTGTGATTAGGGCTCGAAGCAAGGTGCCAAGAGTCCTATTGGTGACCTCCGTTTGACCGTCGGTTTGAGGATGGCTAGAAGTGCTAAACTTCAGCTTGGTTCCCATTTTCCGCCACAAAGTTAGCCAAAAATGGCTAAGGAACTTGAATCCCTATCACTCACCATAGACTTAGGGATGCCATGGATTCGAACTATGTCCCCGAAATACAAGTTAGCCACATTCACAGCATCATATGTAGTATGACAAGCAACAAAATGAGCCATTTTAGAAAACCTATCAACTACCACCATGATTGAATCTTTTTGATTTCGAGTTTTAGGTAGTCCAACAATGAAATCAAGGCTCACATCCTCCCATGGAGCTTGAGGAATGGGAAGGGGCGTGTATAGTCCTTGAGGCAAAGAAATGACCTTTAGCTTTTTGACAAACCAAACACCTCTTGATTAAGAACTCAACATCTCGTGCTAGCTTTGGCCAATGGAAATATTCACTAACCAAAGATGTCTTTTCAATGCCAAAGTGGCCAAAGAAGACCACCTTCATGAAACTCTTTGATCAAAGATTCTCGAACACTTGATCTTGGAATGCATAATTGATTTCCTTTGAAAAGAAACCCCTTCAAGAGATAGAATTCTCCAACAAGCATGATTATGGCATTTTTCGAACATAACGCCAAAATCCTTATCATTCTTGTAACATTCTTTCAACAACTCTAATCCAACAACTTTAGGATTTAAAGAAGTTAAAAGCATGTACCTTCTCGAAAGTGCATCAGCTCCTTTGTTCATTTTGCCGGCCTTGTGCTTGATGGTGAAATGGAATGTTTGAAGGAATTCCACCCACTTAGCATGGCGTGGTTGAAGCTTGTGTTGGCTTTGGATGAATTTAAGCGCCTCATGATCGAATGGAGTATAAACTCCTTAGCAATGAGATAGTGGCGCCAATGATCTAGAGCTCGAACCAATGCATAGAACTCCTTGTCATAGGTGGAGTACTTCCTCTTGGCTTCATTCAACTTCTCACTAAAATAGGCTATAGGGCGCCCATTTTGTGAAAGGACAGCACCAATGCCAACTCCGGAGGCATCACACTCGACTTCAAAAACTTCATTAAAATTAGGCAAAGCTAATATAGGAGCAGTAGTGAGTTGATTCTTTACCTCTTCAAAGGCCCTTTGAGCTTGCTCATTCCATTCAAACTTCTTGAGCTTTGTAAGTTCAGTGATAGGGGTCATAAGTGCACTAAAGTTGCGCACAAACCTCCTATAGAAGGATGCAAGACCATGAAAACTTCGAACTTGCTGCATAGAGGTAGGAGTAGGCCACTCCTTGATGGCTTGCACTTTCTTTTCATCAGCTTGAATGCCTTCACTTGAGACAATGAATCCCAAGAAGATCACGCTACTAGAGAAGAAATGACACTTCTCTAAATTGCCATATAACCGTTCCTTTCTCAAGACTTCGAACACATTTTGCAAATGATTAACATGTTCTTGTTCATTCTTACTATACACCAATATATCATCAAAATAAACAACTACAAAACGGCCAATGAAAGGTTTCATAGTTTGGTTCATTAAGCGCATGAACGTACTAGGTGCATTAGACAAACCAAAGGGCATAACAAGCCACTCATACAAGCCCTCCTTGGTTTTGAATGCTGTTTTCCATTCATCACCCTCACAAATTCGGATTTGGTGATATCCACTTCTCAAGTCAATCTTGGAAAACAATTTCGAACCATTCAAATCATCCAACAAATCATTCAAACGAGGAATAGGAAATCTATATTTGATGGTGATTTTGTTTATTGCCCTACTATCCACACACATTCTCCATTCTCCATTCTTCTTAGGCACCAACAACGTAGGGACAGCACATGGACTTAAGGACTCCTTAATTAGACCTTTAGATAACAAGTCCTCTACTTGCTTTCTAATTTCGTCGGTTTCTTTAGGGTTAGACCTATAAGCTGACTTATTTGGTAACATTGCTCCAGGGATGAAGTCAATCTTATGTTGAATGTCACGTTTTGGTGGCAAGCCATGGGGGATTTCGTGCGGAAAAACGTCTTTGTATTTGGCAAGTAAGGGCGTAAGCATTGGGTGGGAAAGGGTGGTGTTATCTTTGGCTTCTTCTTTTGTGGTGCTTAACATCATATCACGCATATGAATGAATTCATGATATTCGGATTGGAGTAAGGTAGTGAGGGAATGGTATTTCTCTTTGGTGGAATGGATTTTTGTAACTGAATAGGAAGGGATTGGGGTGAGGGTTATCTTTTTGAAGTGAAATCAGTTAGCTTTTTGATGCTCTCATTTTTGTAATAATTAATTAGGCTTAATTAGCAAGTTTAGTGTTAGTTGAGTTCTAAACATGCTTTACTTTCACTAATTATGTTTAGAAGTTGTTTTAAGTAGAAACTCTTTTGTACGTTTGGTCTGTGGCGCGGTAGAATCATTTTGATGATTCCGAACAAGTTACTTGGAATTTTCGAGTGATTCCAATTGCATTGGCTCACTAACATCTTGAAGTTTCATCCTACAAAATTTGGTGAGATTTCATGAAGAAACGAAGTTGCAGTAGCCTTTCAACTGAGACGTCAATTTTGGATCAGTTTTGCGGTTTTGTAAAACCGAGTATATTTTGCTTAGTTTAAGTTGTATTTGGACGTGTGAGGCATGGGGCAGCAGCTAATGTGGACTCTTGGAGATCAGTTGAAGCTTTCCTTGCAAGCTAAGAGAAGCCTCCCACTTGCTTGAAGAAAACCGGTCAACAATACACACAAGAACACTATGCAGCACTATTCACCCCACTTGTTGATCAACTTGTTTTGTGGGATATTTGTAGCTTAATGCTTTGTTTATTACCTTAGTGTATTAGATATTTATGGCTGATTTGTTAAGCCTTTTTAGCTCTTTGCTATATATATGTAATGGTGATCATCAATGGAAAAAAAGATTTGGTTGTTAAACTTGAGCATTGTGCTTATTCGAACTTTTGGAGTGCAAACCCGAAATTTCCTCTTGTGATTAAGAAGTGATCTTAATCTTGAAATCCTTGAGTTAAGTGAGTAAAGCTTAACCTAAGAGAGAGTTAGGATAATTAGTGAGTGAAGCTAATTGAATTACTCTCAAAACCCTCCTAAATCAGTTTCTAGGTGAGTGAAGCCTCTAATCAGATTTAGAACCCTTAAGTGGAAGTAAGTGAGTGAAGCTTATCAAGCTTAAGTAAACACAATTCTTTTAGTTTTAAGAGTGATTCTTTCGACTAAAAGTCTATATCCATTGTTCGTTCGTTTTCCGCTGCATTGTGTTCTTGGGTCTTCTAAACACACACGTGAGAGGAGTCTCATTTCGCATCACTTTTTGTGGTCTTTGGTGAGAGAGTAGGTGTTTTTATAGCCATCATGAATGACCCTCCTATCAAACAACCATGGACGCCCTAGAAGTATATGACATGCATCCATAGGTATCACATCACACCATAGCTCCTCCTTATAACTTCCAATACTAAAAGATAAAAGTACACGATTGGAAACTTGTATACCCTTACCTTGATTGAGCCATTGAATCACATAGGGGCGTGGATGAGGTGTTGTCGGGAGCTTGAGCTTGTCAATCATTGTTTGAGCAGCCACATTCGTACAACTCCCTCCATCTATAATCAACGTGCAAATCTTGCCTCCAATGGTGCACCTTGTATGAAAAATGGACTCTCGTTGCCTTAGCTCTTCATGATCAACGTTGCTGCTTAAGGCTCTTCGAACCACTAAACATTCTCCTTCATCAGGACCGAATGTTTCTTCCTCCTTAACATCTCCTTGCCAACCTTCATTCTCCTCCTCATTCTCCTCTTCGTCATCTCCTTGATAGGCATTATATTCCATCAAAGTCACCATCTTCTTATTAGGGCATTCGGATGCTATATGGCCCAAGCCTTGGCACCTAAAGCATCTCCTCCCAACTTTGGATGTACTAGGTGTAGAAGGAGTAAGGTAGGGGGGTTTAGAAGCGTGGGGTTGCGGATTCTTTGGAATGAAGGGAGCGGTTTTGGTAAAGGGACGTGAGGTCTCACCTTTACTTTTGGGTTTATTTTGTTTTTCTACCTTGTGAGCAAGAAGAACAAGTTCTTCGAGGGTAGAGTAGTGGTGGAGTTCCACTATGTTGGCGATCTTGGGGTCTAAGCCTCCAAGGAACCTCACCAATGTTTGGGGTTCATCCTCATGCACTTCACACTTCATGAGGTAAGCTTCAAAGTCCCTAGCATAGACTTCGACGCAGTTCGAACCTTGTTGCAAGTGATGAAACTTTGCAAAGTTCTCTTGCACGTAGTAAGTAGGTAGGAATTTTTGTTTTAGGAGCTTTTTCATCTTCTCCCATGAACGCACCTTCTCCTTACCTTGGCGTTCCCTCTTACTACAAACACTAGCCCACCAAGTTGATGCATACTTTCTAAGCTTTAATGCAACCAACTTGACCCTCTTGTCCTCCGGCACTTGCTTATAGTCAAACACCCTTTCCACGGTTCTTAACCATTCTACAAACTCATCAGTGTCGAGTTTGCCATCATAATCAGGTATGTCTACCTTGATGTCATTGGAGGATCGAGAGTTATTTCTCCTTGGAAGCAAAGTAACGTCACTAGCTTCACCTTCCGAGTCATCATCACCCCTTTGCCTAGTGAGCCGAACTGAAAGTTGTCTCACTTGGTCTTGGAGTAATGCCATTCGAGCATTACTTTCCCTCCTTTCTTCTTCTAGTAACCTCATAGTCTCACGCCAACCACTAGGTGGTTGATCTTCTTCCTCCATTGATAGGATTAACAATTAGAGCTGATTTAGGTAGGTTTTGGCTTGCGGTTTGTGGTGGTGGTTTGGGACGAAAGTAGGGATGTGTTTGGGGTTGATTGGGGATGAAAATAGGTAGGATATGAGCGTAGCTCTGATACCAAGATGATGTATGCTCGTACATACAAGTAGGAACACACAAAGAAGAGATAAAAACAAGCTAAGGAAGAAACCGAAGCTTCCCTCAACTTGGGCGTGATTCCTAGCTTCAAAGAGATACAGAAACACCACTCAATGAAATTAGAACTTCCTAAGATCACAAATTAACTTGCCAAGGTTAATTAAGCAAAGGACGAATTTCTTATAAGTTTCCAATCCAAGAAACGCCAAAGAAAAACAAGGTTCAATACACAATCGTATTTTGGTCATAAAACTTGATGTCTTTCTCATTGATGTCAATGGTATTTATACAAGTCTTACAAGCCATTTTCTGATTTTTTTGACATAATTAAAATTACGAAAAATTAACTACATTAACTACAGCCATGATCTCCACTAATCCATGTAAGAAAAACGTGGGAAAGAAGTACATAAACTAGCCATTATGGATGCTTCCACTTGCTCCACTTCTTGCTGCACTTCTCCCCCAAATGTAGGCATGTTAGAGTGTGGAGAATATGCTCTTAGTTTTGTTGAGATGCACGGCTAATAGGAGGACCTCACACGCCTCAAATTGTGGAACAAACTAACCACTCCTCAATGCAGTCCACTAGTTTGAATAATGGCGCCATAATAGGAAGTAGTTCCTATTCTCGTGGCCTCAACTCCTCCTTGCTTGCTGCATGGTTGGACGTGGCTTCAAGCTTGCCTAACAACTTTATTACATGACTCAACTATTAACAACTTGTCCTAAAACAATCACCCGAAAATATCAAAACAACAAAGACTCCAACTACACTAAGACTCTTTCAATGCAAACAAACGAAGACTCCAAACTTTCTAGGACTCTTTACAAATCGACCATCACTAAAGGAAACTAATGAACATGGCTAATCAAGGACTCAACAATGAACATAGTAGGAATCACAGAAGATAAAACCTCACGCATTGTCAAAGCCACCATATTAATCAGTTTCAGATCTTGTGTAGATGGACCTCCATCACTATAGATGTAATCCCAAAGAGAGTGAGGAATTACAAAGCCAAATCAGTGAGTTGATGGGCAAGGGTTACGTGAGGGAGAGCAAGAGTCCGTGTGCCGTTCCGGCTTTGCTTGTGCCAAAAAAAGACGGTTCATGGAGGATGTGTATTGATAGCCGTGCTGTGAACAACATCACCATAAAGTACAGATTTCCCATCCCTAGATTAGATGACATGCTAGATGAGTTGAGTGGATCCAAGTTGTTTTCGAAAATTGATTTGAGAAGTGGATACCACCAAATATGCATGAAGGAGGGAGATGAGTGGAAGACGGCTTTCAAGACGAAGTATGGGTTGTATGAATGGCTGGTTATGCCATTTGGTCTCACGAATGCCCCTAGTACTTTCATGAGATTAATGAATGAAGTACTTAGGCCATTTTTGGGAAAGTTCGTAGTTGTATATTTGGATGATATTCTTGTTTTCAGTGCTAACAAGGATGATCATTTAAATCATTTGCAACAAGTGTTCGAAGTTTTGAGAGAACAAAAACTGTATGGGAAGCTTGAAAAGTGCACGTTCATGCAACGAGAGATTGGCTTCCTTGGGTTCATCATTTCGGATGAAGGGGTGAAAGTGGATCCATCCAAAGTTGAAGCAATTTCTTCTTGGCCGGTTCCTACAACTATCACCGAGGTGAGGTCTTTTCATGGTTTAGCTTCGTTTTATAGGAGGTTTATAAACAATTTCAGCACCTTATTAGCTCCTATAACGGAATGCACTAAACATGGAAAATTTGAATGGAGTGACGCAGCTCAAAAGGCGTTTGAGCTTGTAAAGGAGAGAATGTGTAAAACGCCTATCCTAGCTTTACCGGATTTTGCAAAACCATTTGAAGTTGAGTGTGATGCAAGTGGAACGGGTATTGGGGCTGTTTTGATTCAATGTGGCAAGCCTATTGCGTATTTTAGCGAAAAATTAAATCGGGCTAAGTTGAATTATTCCACTTATGATAAAGAGTTTTACGCCATGGTTAGATCTCTTAATCATTGGAGTCACTATTTACGACCACAAGCTTTTGTTCTTCATTCCGATCATGAATCACTGAAATATATTCATGGACAACATAAGCTTAGTGCTCGGCATGCTAAATGGGTAGAGTTCTTACAATCGTTCAACTTTGTTGCCAAGTACAAGGCCGGGAAAGCTAACGTGGTAGGCGATGCTTTATCTCGGAGACACGTATTGCTTAATATGGTGGATTCCAAGGTACTTGGGTTTGAACTAATTAAAGAATTTTATGTTCTTGATGAGGGGACACGAGATCTGTTCGAGGCTACCAAAGATGGTCCAAAAGACCATTATCATCAAATGGAGGGGTTCTTGTTCAAAGGGAACAAACTTTGCGTTCCCAAATGTCCCGTTCGTGATTTACTCATAAGAGAGGCTCATGGTGGCGGTTTGGGCTGGCCATTTTGGCGTTGCCAAAACCATGGAATTATTACAAGAACATTTTTCTTGGCCTCATATGATCAAGGAAGTGCACGCTGTTTTGGCTCGTTGCGGAGTTTGTCAAAGAGCCAAAAGCACGTTTCATAAGGGGTTGTATACTCCTTTGCCAGATCGGGAGAGGCCTTGGGAGGATGTTAGTATGGATTTCATCGTTGCACTTCCGAGAACGCAAAGAGGAAAGGATTCGGTCATGGTGGTGGTGGACCGTTTCTCAAAAATGGCACACTTTGTGCCTTGCCATAAAACAGAAGATGCTATTAACGTTTCTTGTTTATATTTCATGGAAATTGTCCGTCTACATGGAATACCAAAAACTATTGTCTCGGATCGAGATAGCAAGTTTTTGAGTCATTTTTGGAGGTCCCTGTGGAGGATGATGGGTACTAAGTTGCTGTTTAGTACTTCACGTCACCCCCAAACCGACGGTCAAACAAGTGACAAATCGAACTCTAGGCACCTTGTTAAGGGGCTTAGTGAGCAAGACCGGGAAAGATTGGGATGTCAAGCTATGCCACGCGGAATTTGCTTACAATAGGACTCCCACTTTTGCAACAAGACATTCACCGTTCGAAGTGGTATATGGGGTAAACCCGTATGTACCTATTGATCTCATTTCGTTGCCTAAGGACTCTTATGTCCACGGGGATGCTAGGCAACAAGCTGAAACAATGGTGAAGGTTCACAAAGAAATCCGCGCCAACATCGAAAAGGCCAATGAAATGTACAAGAAAAAAGCAAACAAGGGCCGAAAACCGAGGTTGTTTGCTCCGGGAGATTTGGTGTGGATACACTTGAGGAAGGAAAGGTTTCCAAGTAAAAGAAAGCATAAACTCATGCCCCGAGCTGAAGGACCTTTCAAGGTTCTTGAACGCTACGGCAATAATGCTTACAAAATAGACCTTCCCGGAGACTATGGCGTGGCAGCCACATTCAACGTAGGGGACTTATCCCCCTATTTCGAAGATAACGATGTGCAAGAATTGAGGACAATTCCTTTTGAAGAAGGAGAGGATGATCCGAAACTAGTTGCTAGTTCCGAAATTCTACTAAGTACTAATCTCAATCACAACAAGGGAGAAATTCACGGTTTAAGGATTAGTACTAGTTTAATCATGTTGAGCAACATAGGAAAGGAAGTTAATTAAGCGAGTTAGTTTAATTAACGTTTTTTTGTAATTTTCGGTTTTTGTAAAACCGGAATTATTTTGCGTAGCGTAAGTTGTAATATCCACGAAATATGCTTGGGGATGCGATCTACACTTGGGGGCGTGTGAAAGGAGGTCCTTGAAGATATTTATGGAGCTTGTGTTGCAAGCTAAGGGAGGCCATCCACTTGGTGTGGAAAACCGGCCCTCCTTCCCTTTTAGTCAACAAAACACACAACAACACTATTCCTCTTACACCTTTGTTGGAAGATTAGAGATATTTGTTGTTTATTGCTTTGTTTAATCTTTTAAGTCCTTAGATCTTTTGGGAGTGATTAGCTTGTAATATATATCAAATGGTGATCATAAATAAAAATTAGATTTGGATAATTGAAATTTAAGCTTTGTGCTTCAAATTAAAACACGTTGTGTTAGAGATTAAAAACCGAGGTTTTTATTCTATCTTTGAAACGATTTTCTTGGGAGGTCAAACTACGAGAAAGTCAACCTAATTGACATATTCGAGAGTGGAGATTCTCGTTCTTTGTTAATTAAAACCGTAATTGAGGAAGAGAGTGGAGATTCATTTCCTTAATTATAAACCGAATCGTAAACTTTAAGTGGAGGCTTGTAGTTTACCATTCAACTATCGTAAACGCAATTCATTTTGAAGTGTGTTTGTATCAAGTGGTATCAGAGCTCCAGCCCCTAAGTCCTCTTGGCACTTAGACGTTCTTGGAGAAGAAGGAAAACCACAAAAAAGAAGCAAAAGGAAGCAACCCGTAAAAGACAGTTTTTTGAGGTAACTTTGAACGCGAGGTTCTCACATCTCAGATCGTGTTTTTGGGTGATTCTTTTTTTGAAAGTGGTTATTTTTATGTCTAGTTTTGGCCTGTAAAATTTCATAACTTTTGATGGTCATTTGCTAGCATAATCAGCGTGTTTTTCTTAAGTGGTCTAAAACCGGATTAATCTGGACCAGCTTTAGAAAAATAAAAACTGCAATCAATTGGTTTGTTATTTTTTTATGAAATTTTGGTCGAGTGCTTAAAACACCTAGGGCTACGTTGTGACAAAATTTCATTCAATTTCAAGTTGATTTGATTAGGTTTTGAAGCTCGAATTTTTGGTGAAAATTCTGGGCAGTCTCTAGGCAGAATGTTTTGTTTTTCTTCTGTTTGTATTCATTGTAATAGTAGTTCATCTTGAACTTCTATAAGTTGTATTGTTGTTAATATGGATGAACTAGTTAAAGCTTTTGCACGGATGCAAGAAGCTAATCAAAAGGTTCGATTCTTGAGGCAACAAATGCAAGAAGATAAGAAGCAAAAACTTCACAAGAAGAAAGTGTCTCTAATCGAAAGGAGAAAGTGAAGTTAGTGCTGAACAAGAAGAAGAAGAAAGCACAATTGTGTATAAATTGGATGAAAAAACAAATGAGGGAGTGGAGGTAGAAAATCCTGATTTGAGGGAAGTCTTATTGGAGGTTGTTGTAATAGAACAACTACCACCAACCCTACCACCACAAAATGATGCAGCACCAATTCTAAAGAGCATGGAGGTGAACAAGAAAGATTATGCACAACCTTCAAGCTCGAACAACAGAATTCGAGGTCGAATTCTTTTGAAGAAAGAGAGAATGGTACGAAATGGAAAGGTACCAAGATTATTAAGGATGGCTTACATGATCATCCTTAACCCTGATTTAGTATCACCTATTCGACCTAACAAGATCCGTTGGATATGGCTCATATCATGGATTAGGATCACTTGTTAGAAGTTTAGCTAAGTACTAATCTTAATTACAGTTTTTGTAATTTACGGTTTTGTAAAACCGGAAATTATTTTGTGTAGCGTAAATTGTAATATGGGACGAACCATGCTTGGGGACGTGAATTATACTTGGGACGTGTAAAGGGAACTCTTGGAGCTTTACTTGCAAGCTAAGAGAAGCCCCCCCCACTTGCTTGAGAAAACCAGCCACCTTTGTCCCCAAAGTCAACAAAACACACAAACAACACTATTCACCCCTTACATCTTTGTTGGATTAAGAGATATTTGTTGTTTAATTGCTTTGTTTAATTACCTTAGTGTATTAGATATTTATGGCTGATTTGTTAAGCCTTTTTAGCTCTTTGCTATATATATGTAATATGGTTCATCAATGAGAAAGAGATTTTGTTGTTGAAAACTTGAGCTTTGTGCTTATTTAAAAACACGTTGTGTTTAAAGTCTAAAAACCGAGGTTTTTATTCTATCTTTGAAACGAATTTCTTGGGAGGTAACACTACAAGAATTCAACCCAATTAACAGATTTGAGAGTTGAGGTTCTCGTAATTTGTTAGTTAAAACCCTTAATTAAGGTTGAGAGTGGAGATTCACTTCCTTAATTAAACCCGAATTACTAACTTTGAGTGGAGTCTTTTAGTTGGTAATTCAATCTATCCTAAACACATTTCTTCATTGAGTTGTGTTTGAACCAATTCTTTTAGTTTTAAGAGATTTTCTTACGACTAAAAGTCTATATCATTGTTCGTTCGTTTTCCGCTGTATTGTGTTCTTGGGTGTTCTAAACACACACGTGAGAGGAGTCCAATTTCGTATCAGAATGCATTTGAGTTTAATTTAATTCAATTAGCTTTATTGGACTTCATTTGACTTTCATTTGATACAATTATCTTTGTTTGACTTCATTCGATTCAATTAGCTTTGTTGAACGCATTTGAGTTCCATTTGATTCAATTAGCTATGTTTGACTTCATTTGACTTTCATTTGATTCAATTAACTTTGCTGAATGCATTTGAGTATCATTTGATTCAATTAGCTTTGCTGAATGCATTTGAGTTTCATTTGATTATATTAGCTATGTTTGACTTTCATTTGATTCAATTAGCTTTGTTTGACTTTTTTTGACTTTCATTTGATTTAATTAACTTTGTTTGACTTTATTTTACTTTAATATGGTTCAATTAGCTTTGTTGAATGCATTTGAGTTTCTTTTAATTCAATTACCTTTGTAGAATGCATTTGTGTTTCATTTGATTCTATTAGCTATGTTTGACTTCATTTGACTTTCATTTGATTTAATTAGCTTTTTTTGACTTCATTTTACTTTAATTTTATTCAATTAGCTTTGTTGAATGCATTTGAGATTCATTTGATTCAATAAGTTTTGTTTGACTTCATTTGACTTTCATTTGATTCAATTAGCTTTGTTGAATGCATTTGAGTTTCAATTGATTCTATTAGTTTTATTGAATGCATAAGAGATTCATTTGATTCAATAAGTTTTGTTTGACTTCATTTGACTTTCATTTGATTCAATTAGCTTTGTTGAATGCATTTGAGTTTCATTTGATTATATTAGCTATGTTTGACTTTGTTTGACTTTCATTCGATTCAATTAGCTTTGTATGACTTCATTTGACTTTCATTTGATTCAATTAGCTTTGTTTGACTTCATTTTAATTTAATTTGGTTCAATTAGCTTTGTTTAATGCATTTGAGTTTCATTTAATTGAATTACCTTTGTTGAATGCATTTGAGTTTCATTTGATTCTATTAGCTATGTTTGACTTCATTTGAGTTTCATTTGATTCTATTAGCAATGTTTGACTTCATTTGACTTTCATTTGATTCAATTAGCTTTGTTTGACTTCATTTTACTTTAATTTGATTCAATTATCTTTGTTAAATGCATTTGAGTTTAATTTGATTCAATTAGCTTTAATTGAAGGAAAAATTGTTTTAAATAAGTCAACCTTTTTGCAGTCTTCCCATTTTAAGTGTACCTTTTGATTATCCTGATTGAGTTAGGCTTGTATATTTGTTTTCTTCTATTGAGTTTTATTTTGTGACTTGTTTAGTTGGTTACTTATGATACGTGTTACAATGTCCCACCCCCACCCTCGCTCGTTTTAGAAGAAGGGAAGTGTAACACGTATCATAAGTAACCTAATAAACAAGTCACAAACAGGTTAAAACTCAATAGAAGAAAACAGACATACAAGCCTAACTCAATCAGGGATAATCAAAAGGTAGACTTAAAATGGGAAGATCGCGCAAAGGTTGACTTATTTAAAACAATTTTTCCTTTATTGAATGCATTTGAGATTCATTTGATTCAATAAGTTTTGTTTGACTTCATTTGACTTTCATTTGATTCAATTAGCTTTGCTGAATGCATTTGACTTTCATTTGATTCTATTCGATATGTTTGACTTTGTTTGACTTTCATTTGATTCAATTAGCTTTGTTTGACTTTCTTTTACTTTAATTTGATTCAATTAGCTTTGTTGAATGCATTTGAGTTTCATTTATTCGCTTTGTTGAATGCATTTGAGTTTATTTAATTCAATTAGCTTTGTTGAATGCATTTGAGTTTCATTTAATTCAATTAGCTTTATTGGACTTCATTTGACTTTCATTTGATACGATTAGCTTTGTTTGACTTCATTTGATTCAATTAGCTTTGTTTGACTTCATTTGATTCAATTAGATTTGTTTGACTTCATTTTACTTTCATTTGATTCAATTAGCTTTGTTGAATGCATTTGAGTTTCATTTGATTCAATTAGCTTTAGTGAATGCATTTGAGTTTCATTTGATTCAATTAGTTTTGTTTGACTTCGTTTGACTTTAATTTGAATCAATTAGCTTTGTTTAATGCATTTGAGTTTCATTTGATTGAATTAGTTTTGTTGAATGCATTTGATTTATTTAGCTATGTTTGACTTTATTTGGCTTTCATTTGATTTAATTAGCTTTGTTTGACTTCATTTGACTTTAATTCGATTCAATTAGCTTTGTTGAATGCATTTGGGTATCATTGGACTCAATTAGCTTTGCTGAATATATTTGAGTTTCATTCGATTCTATTATCTATATTTGACTTCATTTGACTTTCATTTGATTCAATTAGCTTTGATTGACATCATTTGACTTTAATTCGATTCAATTAGCTTTGTTGAATGCATTTGAGTATCGTTGGACTCAATTAGCTTTGCTGAATGCATTTGAGATTAATTTGATTCAATTAGCTTTATTGAATGCATTTGAGATTCGTTTGATTCAATAAGTTTTGTTTGACTTCGTTTGACTTTCATTTGATTCAATTTGCTTTGTTGAATGTATTTGAGTTTCACTTGATTCTATAAGCTATGTTTGACTTTCATTTGATTCAATTAGCTTTCTTTGACTTCATTATACTTTAATTTGATTCAATTAGCTTTGTAGAATGCATTTGAGTTTAATTTGATTTAATTAGCTTTGTTGAATGCATTTGAGTTTATTTGATTCAATTAGATTTGTTGAATGCATTTGAGATTAATTTGATTCAATTAGCTTTATTGAATGCATTTGAGATTCATTAGATTCAATAAGTTTGTTTGACTTTATTTGACTTTCATT
Source organism: Beta corolliflora (assembly GCA_947648045.1). NCBI lineage: Eukaryota > Viridiplantae > Streptophyta > Magnoliopsida > Caryophyllales > Amaranthaceae > Beta > Beta corolliflora. Next base: position 180,685 of record CANSZD010003259.1, on the reverse strand, counting down.
TGATTCAATTAGCTTTGTTGAATACATTTGAGTTTCATTTGATTTTATTAGCAATGTTTGACTTTGTTGGACTTTCATTTGATTCAATTAGCTTTGTTTGACTTCATTTTATTTTAATTTGATTCATTTAGCTTTGTTGAATGCATTTGAGTTTATTTGATTCAATTAGCTTTGTTGAATGTATTTGAGTTTAATTTGATTCAATTAGCTTTATTGGACTTCATTTGACTTTCATTTGATACAATTATCTTTGTTTGACTTCATTTGATTCAATTAGCTTTGTTGAACGCATTTGAGTTCCATTTGATTCAATTACCTATGTTTGACTTCATTTGACTTTCATTTGATTCAATTAACTTTGCTGAATGCATTTGAGTATCATTTGATTCAATTAGCTTTGCTGAATGCATTTGAGTTTCATTTGATTATATTAGCTATGTTTGACTTTCATTTGATTCAATTAGCTTCGTTTGACTTTTTTTGACTTTATTTTACTTTAATATGGTTCAATTAGCTTTGTTGAATTCATTTGAGTTTCATTTAATTCAATTACCTTTGTTGAATGCATTTGTGTTTCATTTGATTCTATTAGCTATGTTTGACTTCATTTACTTTCATTTGATTTAATTAGCTTTGTTTGAGTTCATTTTACTTGAATTTGATTCAATTTGCTTTGTTGAATGCATTTGAGTTTCATTTGATTCTATAAGCTATGTTTGACTTTCATTTGATTCAATTAACTTTCTTTGACTTTATTATACTTTAATTTGATTCAATTAGCTTTGTAGAATGCATTTGAGTTTAATTTGATTCAATTAGCTTTGTTGAATGCATTTGAGTTTATTTGATTCAATTAGATTTGTTTAATGCATTTTAGATTAATTTGATTCAATTAGCTTTACTGAATGCATTTGAGATTCATTTGATTCAATAAGTTTGTTTGACTTCATTTGACTTTCATTTGATTCAATTAGCTTTGTTGAATGCATTTGAGTTTTAATTGATTCAATTAGCTTTATTGAATGCATTAGAGATTCATTTGATTCAATAAGTTTTGTTTGACTTCATTTGACTTTCATTTGATTCAATTAGCTTTGTTGAATGCATTTGAGTTTCATTTGATTTTATTAGCAATATTTGACTTTGTTGGACTTTCATTTGATTCAATTAACTTTGTTTGACTTCATTTTATTTTAATTTGATTCAATTAGCTTTGTTGAATGCATTTGAGTTTATTTGATTCAATTAGCTTTGTTGAAAGCATTTGAGTTTTATTTGATTCAATTAGCTATGTTTGACTTCAATTGACTTTAATTTGATTCAATTAACTTTGCTGAATGCATTTGAGTATCATTTGATTCAATTAGCTTTGCTGAATGCATTTGAGTTTCATTTGATTATATTAACTATGTTTGACTTTCATTTGATTCAATTAGCTTTGTTTGACTTTTTTTGCCTTTCATTTGATTTAATTTACTTTGTTTGACTTTATTTTACTTTAATATAGTTCAATTAGTTTTGTTGAATGCATTTGAGTTTCATTTAATTCAATTACCTTTGTTGAATGCATTTGTGTTTCATTTGATTATATTAGCTATGTTTGACTTCATTTGACTTTCATTTGATTTAATTAGCTTTGTTTGAGTTCATTTTACTTGAATTTGATTCAATTAGCTTTGTTGAATGCATTTGAGTTTAATTTGATTCAATTAGCTTTAATTGAATGCATTTGAGATTCATTTGATTTAATAAGTTTTGTTTGACTTTATTTGACTTTCATTTGATTCGATTAGCTATGTTTGAGTTTGTTTGACTTTCATTTGATTCAATTAGCTTTGTTTGACTTCATTTTACTTTAATTTTATTCAATTAACTTTGTTGAATGCATTTGAGTTTCATTTGATTTAATTCGCTTTGTTGAATGCATTTGTGTTTATTTGATTTAATTAGCTTTGTTGAATGCATTTGAGTTTCATTTTATTCAATTAGCTTTATTGGACTTAATTTGACTTTCATTTGATACGATTAACTTTATTTGACTTAATTAGCTTTGTTGAATGCACTTGAGTTTAATTTGATTCACTTAGCTTTGTTGAATGCATTTGAGTTTCATTTGATTCAATTAGCTTTACTGAATGCATTTGAGTTTCATTTGATTCAATAAGTTTTGTTTGACTTCGTTTGACTTTAATATGAATCAATTAGCTTTGTTTAATGCATTTGAGTTTCATTTGATTCAATTACCTTTGTTGAATGCATTTGAGTTTCATTTGATTCAATTACCTTTGTTGACAGCATTTGAGTTTATTTGATTCAATTAGCTTTGTTGAATGCATTTGAGTTTCATTTTATTCAATGAGCTTTATTGGACTTCATTTGACTTTCTGATACGAAATCGTATATGAAAATGTAACCTAAGCTCGATAAGCTTTACTCACTTATTTATGCTTAAGGATTCTAAATCGGTTTTGAAGTTTATCTTACTTAGAAACGGATTTAGGAGGTTTTTGAGAGTGGATTTAATTAGTTTTAAACTCACTAATTATATTAACTCTCTCTTAAATTAAGTTTAACTCACTTAACTCAAGGGTTTCGAAATTAAGATCACTTCTTAATCACAAGAGGAATTTCGGATTTTTCAATCTCCAAAAAAACCGAATAAACACAATGTTTAAATCAAAACTAAAACTGATCTTTCATTTATGATCACCAATACATATATATTACAAGCTAATCAATCTCAAAAAGATCTAAGTACCAAAGTGATTAAACAAAGCAATTAAACAACAAAGATCTCTTAATCCAACAAAGATGTAAGAAGGAATAGTGTTGTTGTGTGTTTTGTTGACTTTGGGGCAAGGAGGGCCGGTTTTCATCACCAAGTGGGGGGGGCTTCTCTTAGCTTGCAAGGGAAGCTTCAAAAGATCTTCAAGAACCCCTTTTCACACGTCCCAAGTGTGATTCGCAACCCCAAGCATGGTTCGTCCAATTTGCACTTACGCTAAACAAAATAATCCCGGGTTTACAAAAACCGAAAATTACAAAAACGTTAATTAAACTAACTAGCTTAATTAACTTCCTTTCCTTCGTTGCTCAACATAATTAAACTAGTACTAATCTTTAAACCGTGAATCTCTCCCTTGTTGTGCATGAGAGTAGTACTTAGTAGAATTTCTGAATTAGCAACTGATTTCGTATCATCCTCTCCTTCTTCAAAAGGAATTGTCCTCAATTCTTGCACATCTTCATCTTCTAAATAGGGGGATAAGTCCCCTACGTTGAATGTTGCTTGCCACGCCATAGTCTCCAGGAAGGTCTATCTTGTAAGCATTATCTCCATAACGTTCAAGAACCTTGAAAGGTCCTTCACTCGGGGCATGAGTTTATGCTTTCTTTTACTTGGAAACCTCTCCTTCCTCAAGTGAATCCACACCAAATCTCCGGGGAGCAAACACCCTCGGTTTTCGACTTTTGTTTGCTTTCTTTTTGTACATCTCATTTGTCTTCTCGATATTGGTGCGTATTTCTTTGTGAACCTTCACCATTGTTTCAGCTTGTTGCCTAGCATCTCCATGGACATAAGAGTCTTTAGGCAACGAAATAAGATCAATAGGTACATACGGATTTACCCCATATACCACTTCGAACGGTGAATATTTTGTTGCAAAAGTGGGAGTTCTATTGTAAGCAAACTCCGCATGGCATAACTTGACATCCCAATCCTTTCCCGTCTTGCTCACTAAGCCCCTTAACAAGGTGCCTAGAGTTCGATTGGTCACTTCGGTTTGACCATCATCTGTTTGGGGGTGATGTGAAGTACTAAACAAAGCAACTTAGTACCCATCATCCTCCATAGGGACCTCCAAAAATGACTCAAAAACTTACTATCTCGATCCGAGACAATAGTTCTTGGCACTCCATGCAAACGAACAATTTCCCTGAAATATAAACAAGAAACATTAATAGCATCTTCCGTTTTATGACAAGGCACGAAATGTGCCATTTTTGAGAAACGGTCCACCACTACCATGACCGAATCCTTCCCTCTTTGTGTTCTAGGAAGAGCCACAATGAAATCCATACCGACATCCTCCCATGGTCTCTCCGTGTTGGTAAAGGAGTGTACAACCCCTTATGGAACGTGCTTTTAGCCCTTTGACAAACCCCACAACGAGTCAAAACAAAGATGTACTTCTTTGATCATATGAGGCCATGAGAAATGTTCTTGTAACAACTCTAGAGTCTTACTAACGCCAAAATGTCCAGCCAACCCACCTCCATGAGCTTCTCTAATTAACAAATCACGAACGGGACATTTAGGAACACAAAGTTTGTTCCCCTTAAACAAAAAACCCTTCCATTTGATGATAATGGTCTTTCGGACCATCTTTGGTAGCCACGAACAGGTCACGTGTCTCCTTATCAAGAACATAGAATTCCTTAATCAACTCAAACCCAAGTACCTTGGAATCCACCATGTTAAGCAATACGTGTCTCCGTGATAAAGCATCGCCTACAATGTTGGCTTTTCCGGCCTTATACTTGGCAACAAAATTGAAAGATTGTAAGAATTCTACCCATTTAGCATGACGAGCACTAAGCTTATGTTGGCCATGAATATATTTCAACGATTCATGATCGAGTGGAGAACAAAAGCTTGTGGTCGCAAATAGTGACTCCAATGATTAAGAGCTCTAACCATGGCATAAAACTCTTTATCATACGTGGAATAATTCAACTTGGCCCGATTTAGTTTCTCGCTAAAATAAGCAATAGGTTTGCCACATTGAATTAAAAAGCCCCAATACCCGTTCCACTTGCATCACACTCAACTTCAAATGGTTTTGCAAAATCGGTAAAGCTAGGATAGGCGTTTTACACATTTTCTCCTTTACAAGTTCAAACGCCTTTTGAGCCGCGTCACTCCATACAAATTTTCCATGTTTAGTGCATTCGGTTATAGGAGCTAATAAAGTGCTGAAATTATTTATAAACCTCCTATAAAAAAGAAGCTAAACCATGAAAAGATCTCACCTCGGTGATAGTTGTGGGAACCGGCCAAGAAGAAATTGCTTCTACTTTGGATGGATCCACCTTCACCCCTTCATCGAAATGATGAAACCAAGGAAGCCAATCTCCCTTTGCATAAACGTGCACTTTTCAAGCTTTCCATACGCTTTTGCTCTTTTAGAACTTCGAACAATTGTTGCAAATGATCTAAATGATCCTCCTTGTTAGCACTATAGACAAGAATATCATCCAAATACACAACCACGAACCTTCCCAAAACGGCCTAAGTACTTCATTCATCAATCTCATGAACGTACTAGGGGCATTTGTGAGACCAAATGGCATAACCAGTCATTCATACAACCCATACTTCGTTTTGAAAGCCGTCTTCCACTCATCTCCCTCTCTCATGCATATTTGGTGGTATCCATTTCTCAAATCAATTTTCGAAAACAAATTGGATCCACTTAACTCATCTAACATGTCATCTAATCTAGGGATGGGAAATCGTATTTGATGGTTATATTGTTCACAAGACGGCTATCAATACACATCCTCCATGTTCCATCTTTTTTTGGCACAAGTAAAGCCGAACAAAGACATGGACTTTTACTCTCTAACGTAGCCTTTCTTCATCAATTCACCGATTTGGCTTTGTAACTCCTCACTTTCTTTGGGATTGCATCTATAGGAAGGTTTATTTGGGAGTGGTGCTCCGGGAATGAGATCAATTTGATGCTCAATTCCACGTTGAGGGGGTAGGCCATTTGGTAGGTCATTAGGAAACACGTCTCCAAATCCCTCCAATAACTCCCTCAAATTTGAATCTTCAACTTCCATTCCCTCGTTCACCTCCTTAGCAACTAGAACATACACGACCTGATTTGTTCCCAACTCCCTCTCGAATCTTTTTCTCCCTAAAAACACACTACCACTCACGAGGTTCTTTTTTGGCTTAGGTGTTGTGTCTCGTATTTTTGAAGGGGGCAATGGTAATAAGGTTTTGGTTTTACCATTCTTGTTTACCTTATACACATTCGAACAACCATCATGCATTACTTTTCGATCAAATTGCCACGGTCTACCAAGTAGAATATGGCACGCAGTCATAGGAATTACATCACACTAGAGGAAAAAAGCCCAAGGGCTGCGGTCAAAAGGGGCCCAAGGGCTGCGTTTTTTGACCGCAGCCATTAGACTAGCAGCCCTTGGCAATTAGGAAGGGCTGCGGTTTTTAACCGCAGCCCTTAGCGCGTTAAGGGCTGCGGTCAGGGCAAAAACCGCAGCCCTTGGTTGGTTAAGGGCTGCGGTTAAGGGCAAAAACCGCAGCCCTTAGTGTGTTAAGGGCTGCGGTTTTTGCCCTTAACCGCAGCCCTTAACCAACCAAGGGCTGCGGTTTTTGCCCGAACCGCAGCCCTTGTGACCCAAAAAAAAATAAAAAAAAAAAAAAAAAATTTCGCATTTTTTAGCCTAAAATGACCCCCCAAACAATTATATATATAGAAAAGTATCATTCTTCATTACAAATATATAGGAAGTTATAAAAAATATATGGTACTCCAGCTAAATTCAATTTGACAGCTTCATATTTTCTCTTCTTGAGGAGCAGCATCCTCTTGTACAGCCCATCCATATCTTTTTCTTCTTCACAAATTCTTAGATGCAGAATTTTCAAATTGTTTGAGGTGCAACCGCACAAGAGCTTAACTAAACCAATAAACAACCAACAACCACTTAGTGCTTGGTAGCTTTGATACTGCAACCAGATTACCAACCTTCACATCCATATATTAAATATAAAGCAAACGGGATCACATATACCTTAAATTTTGTGGCAACACTCAACTTTTGTGAATCAGCTCCCCTAGACTTGAATAAGGGACCAACAACAGGTTTTTTTGGACTGTACCAAAGATACTTGAAGCAAATTTCCGAAGAAGGAAAGTCTCACAAGAAGACAAAAGTTGAACAGAGCCAAAATGCATCGGGTCTCTCGTTCTTATCCTAAAACCTTGTTGTGTCATACATAACCTTGAAACAAGTAGCAAGTGTCCCACCATAAAAATTATTGAAACATATCACAAGTAAACGACAAAAAATTAAGTACCCACGTACAAAACTTTAAGCAAGTATTATAGCCGGAAAACTTTCCAAAACAATCGTCAGCTTTAGCAAAGACACATGGCCATGTTATACATCTTGAATTCTATAAGGATGCGCTATAGTCTCGAAATTGAAATTTCAAACTTTCCTAACAAACTTATCTCCCTGCTCTAATTTGAATAAATGACGATTGAAGTGCTGCTGCAATCTCTCATTCGCATAATTGATGCGTAACCTGCCAAAGCTATTTTTCCGAAACAAGGGTGTACAAGATGAATATTGAAGATAGTTAAAGAGGTAAAATGGAATACAAAATATAACAATGTAAACCCGAATGAATAAATAAATGAATAAAAACATACATCAAATGATTCAAAACCATATTTGTTCTACAAGCCAATTAAACAAGCAAGAATAGATAGATTTTGCCAATGCATCACGAGTATACGCTTCAAAGCTAAAATAAATAAAATTTACGCTTGCCATGTACTATAATGCAACTGAAGCTAAATGTGAACACATCGCAACTGGTCTATGTTCGCGTTGGCCACCAATAATTCGAAGTAAATAACAGGAAAATCAACCAATAAGCGACCAAAACTGGAACTATAATAAACAAAAAATTTAAGTGATTCAAGGAACATAGAACTAAGATCACAAAGAAAAAGAAAAAGAACTTGTATGCATTGACAAACATTGCTCAAAGAACGAAACAAAAATATCTTCATCCAATTGCCCCAACACCTTTAAACACACGGGTATTATGAAGGCGACAAAGTACAAGGGAGTATCAAGTACGACTATATACTCCCTCGTTTGAGTACTAGTTCAAATTGCACTATCGTGGGTGGATTGCGGGGGTTCGGGGAGGGGGGGATTGCAGGGGGTCGGGGAGGGGGGGCTTGCAGGGGTCGGGGGAGGGGGTGGGCCGCAGGGGGTCGGTGAGGGGGTGGGGCCGCAGGGGGCCGGTGAGGGGGTGGGGCCGCAGGGGGTCGTGAAGGGGGGGTTGCAGGGGGTCGGTGAGGGGGGATTGCAGGGGGGTCGGTGAGGGGGGATTGCGGGGGGTCGGGGAGGGGGTGGGCTGCAGGGGGGGTCGGTGAGGGGGGGTGGGGCTTTGCAAAAATCAAGTCAAGTTGCATGACAACTCGATTTGTAGAAGCAAACCATCAACAAACATAATCCATATCTTTGATCACAACCAAAATAGAGAGACATAAAGGACCAATTTTCATGATAAGACACCGCCAAAACAAATGCAAGAATATCAATGTCAGCTAAGAGAAGTAGACAAATACCCAGAAATCAACATAATCTAAAAAACATAGAATAATTACCCAGAAGTACATAACTAAACACAAAGATAAAACAACAACCTGTAAAAGTGTTAACCATGTGAATGATCTGTTTCACCATTAATGGAGCCTTGACTTAACATCAACATGCTGATAATTAAGAGCCTCCAAAGCGTCATCATCTCCTTCCCATCTCTCTCTCCTTCTCTGCTATTTGCCTCTCTATCTTTTTTTTAACTCCTTTACTATTTTTCACTCTCTACCTATCCCTGTCCGTGAAATTTAAACAGAAAGTGATGGTCTACTCTTATTTTCTCCCAAAATTCTGAATAACTAAGGTCTATAGGGATACAGGTCCCTAATCAAATATCGAACTTAAAAGTTGTCTGCCTATCTCTTCCAGTGCAGAATAAACAGGTTCCCATTTATGGTCTGCAGGTTCCTAACAACAGGTTTCTATTAGTAAATTAGTAACAGGCTCCTAAAAACTCGAAGGCTAAGAGCTCAAAGAACCCACTAAAAACCCTCAATAAAAGATGGTGAAAGATTGATTTTCGGAGTCATAATGACGAACGAGCTCCAGTCACATTGAGAAGAAGAAGTCATGGTAGAAAAGAGAAAAGCACAAGCAAAAATGAGAGGCAGAAGCAATGAAAAAGAGAAGATAGAGAGAGAAAAATGAAGGCTCTGCTTTAGCCATAAGGCTTAAAGTTTGAAACCAAATAAAATTGTCATTTACAAAAGAATACAAGGCTAGCACTCCAAGTCACTCTCAGCCACAAGAGACCCCTCTTTGGTCATACGTTAATCCATTCTATGTGCATATTAAACTCCACGTAGGCGCTCCTTCAATTTTTTTTGTTGAACAGGCAACCTACACATAGCATACCTTCTATCTATTTATTTTATAAGTAGAGAAGAATAGGTCCCTAATTAGGTGAGAAATGTACACACAGAGAAACTCCAATTATATAATACATGAGTTATTGAACATTTGTCCAAAAAATTGGGATTCATGATAATCCGATACAAATCAGGACTTAAGAAGTATCTCGCCATTTAGCAACATTTAGAACAATTGAAAAGAAAAGGCACAAGTAAACCAAGTCAAAAATTCATTTCATTCCTAAACAATCAACTATCAAAGGGACATGGAGAAGGGAGAAAGAATAGAGCTAATTTCAGTAGAGCAATTTCTGCAATATGCAATTTTTACACACGATTACCATAAAACGATCAGGAACGTAGGATAAAATAAGAGCAACTGATGGTCCAATATTGACCTACAACTACATACATATTTATCCAATTCGCAAGACAAATTATGAAAAAGAATAGACATGTACCTTTCAGTTTATAACGAAGCAACTTCATTAACTGCAAAGCACAAGGATTAGGTGCATGATTAATCAAGATTGAAGACTTAAATGTCAGTATGTGATGAACTTTAGTATCCACTAGATTTGTAAATGATTAGTGTTACCTGATGGAGAAGCACTGATCCCCCTCGATAATTCTTTGGTGTTACTTCTGCTATATACACAGGAACCTGTTCCACATTCATATATATTAATTATTATTACATTATATTTCTATTTCTCTGTACACCAATATTAATTTTCCCACAAAGTTTCACTATAAAAGCTAACTTACCACATAAGAAATGATGCCGCATGCAAAACCAAGAGTTAGTCTACCGATATCAAGAATTCCGGAACCCTACAAGCTTGCAAGTGAACTACTTATGTCACTCAAACTATTGACCATAAAAATTAAAAACCAAACTTCAAGGCGTACTACTAGTATACGACTTGATATAACAACAAAATACAACCCGTGTATATACTACGTAAAGCCACCCACCAATGCCAAGTATGCTTGATATCCCCATTGTTCGCATCAAGAGTTGATCGTAACGTACTTACGCTTAGAAAGGAAGCTAAACAATCGAGTGGTCGGACATCATGCAGGCAGAAAAGACTCTTACACCACGACGACCAATGGAATCGCCTAGTTTTCCGGATACTAGTGCACCTAACGTCCTCCAACCGTCGCATTGATCCGAAAAGCGAATACCGCAGCCGAGTAAAACAAAGTAATTAAGCCCGATATATAGCATCAAGATTTCGTTTTGTGAAAGAAGAAACAATTTTTATGGCGGCCGTAAGTGAGAGGTAGCTCAACGGATGCCGTATAGTAGCCGACTAATATAACTTTGATAGACTTGGTTGTTTAACCTCCTTGCCGGATTCCGTTGAGCATTATAGTAGCTCAACAGATGCTGTAGGAAACTCTATTATCATTAATTAAATTACTCCCTTTCTACCAAAAAAAAAAGTTCAACCAATTTACCTCTGCAGTAGTAAGGCGCAAGTCTTCGAGGATTGCTGACTGAACAGGGGAAGAGTAGCCCGCCTACAGCAATAGGAAAATGCTATGTTAGTCGGCTACAACAATAGGAAAATGCTAGATTTCATTGCAAATTGCAAAATCTAAGTTACAATTCATACATTAATGGAGGATGAAAAACATTAGATTCGAAAATTCTATTGATGAGAGAGAAAGAGGTGTACTCGACTTGATCCTGGAAGTAAGAGGAGCGTGAGAGAATTGCGGACTTAATTTGAGATTCCATGTCGTTATCTTGATCAACTACAATGTTCGAGTTTGACACATTATCTTGATCCCCACTAACAGAGCTTGTCGCTACAAAGATTAGGACGACGCCAGATCATCATCGGCCGGTATTTCGTCTCGCTTATTTTTCTTCTTCTTGTTTTTCTTTTTAGATTCTTCGTACAAACATCTAAGCTCAACCGAACATCCTACAAACCGAAGACATCAGAAATTGTAAATAGCTTATAACATCAATGTAACGGAATTTCAATTCACGTTTATACTCAAATAAATTGTTTTGATCTATCTATGCTTAATTGAAAATCCTACAAGATGTACACATCAGAAATTGTTTCGATTTCTAACATATCTATCAAATCAAATAAATCACAATAAAATCCATATTGCACACGAGTATTCATACTAGATTGACTTTTCTTCTACAAATTACTGAAAAACACGACATATACAAATACGGAGGACAAAATGCGTAGGCAATAACAAGATCGAAAAGATTCAACCTGATAATGACAGATAATTTATAAATCGAAATCAAATTTTATCAAGAGTTTTGAGAAGAAATTGATAGATTTACCGGCAGCACCAGCGAGCCCACAGCGTTGAAGGAGTTGAGTCGGTGGGTGGTGCGAGGAGATCCTGGTGATGGATGCGGCTTGACGAGCAGCCGCCACAGAGGAGATGTTTGTTGAGGGAGACAGTGGTGAGAGAGAAGAGGACCACCAGCTCTTGCTAACCCTAAACCCTTGCGAGTCCTCGCCGGCGAACCCTAAACCCTCGCAAACCACTGACCGTTACAAACCCTCGCCGGCGAAGAAGGATGAGAGGAGAGAGATTATGCGGTGAGAGGGGAGAGATGGGTTAATGGGAATTAGGAGGAGAGAGAGAAATAGGGTTCAGCGAATGAGAAGCCCAAGGGAGTAAAGCGTACGTGGTTATTTCATTTTTGGGCTGTTCAAGGGCTGCGGTCAGCCCAAAAATCGCAGCCCTTAATTTAAGGGCTACGGTTTTTTAATTAACCGCAGCCCTTTAATCACTAAAGGGCTGCGGTTTTAGTTTAACCGCATCCCTTCACTATTAAAGGCTGCGTTTTGCAATAAACCGCAGCCCTTGCACTGCAGCCCTTGCGTTTTTTTCCACTAGTGTCACATAGAATTTCATCTTCATAATTTCCAATGGAAAACGTGATTAAAACTCTATTCTTCACCCTTACTTCACTATCATCATCTAACCATTTCAGTTTATAAGGATGTGGATGTTTAGTAGTAGGTAATGCTAACTTCTCTACAAGTTCAGTTGAAGCTACATTTGTACAACTACCACCATCAATGATTAACGTGCATAGCTTTTTATTCACTAAGCATTTCGAATGAAAAATGGTTTCTCTTTGTTCCTCATTTTCAGCCACGACATTAGAGTACAAGGATCTCCTAAGAACCAACATTTCACCCTCCATTTCTGGATTACACACGTCCTCATCACTTTCGTTACCTAAATCAGATTTATCATGTTGCTTTTCTAAGAGGTATATCCTCTCCAATTCGTCTATCTCCTCTATGTCCCTTATAGTCATGACTCTTTTCGTAGGACAAGTCGATTGGTAATGACCATAACCTTGACACTTAAAACATTTAACTTTAAAGGCTTTATCATCTACCACTTTCTCCTTCTCTTTCGGAATAAAATCTGATTTTTTGTTCTTATCAAAGTTGCTAGTACTAGTATTAGCTTTAAAAGTACTAAATGGCTTTGAATAAGACTTACTTGTTGTTGCTTTCTTCTTTTGGCTGTCAATTTTGAGAGCCACTTTGCAAGCCTCGTCGAAAGAAAGGTATGGGTACACCTCCACTTTCTCACGCACATCCTCATTTAGGCCTCCTAAGAATCCGCCCAATTTTTGCTCCTCCATTTCTTCTATTTCACAAACAATGGAAAGCTTTTCGAATTCCTTGATGTACTCATCCATGGACGTGGTGCCTTGTTTGAGTGTGGACCATCTAACATACTGATTTTGCTTGTAGTTAGTTGGAACAAAACGCTTCCGTAATTGCTTCTTTAATTTCTCCCAAGTAGCAATCTTGGATTTGTTCTCCTTCACCCTTTGCCTCTTCAAGCCTTCTAACCAAATGGATGCATATTTGGTTAGTTTCAAAACAGCAACCTTGTATTTCTTATCATTCGGAGTGTCTTTGTAATCAAAAAACGCTCCAAAGAACGTTCCCATTCAATGTATAATTCCGGATCACTAGCTCCGTCAAAATCTGGAACTTCGATTTTCAAACCCCTATCATCAGCCCTAGAACTCCTTTCTTCCTCATTGGGTTTCTTCTTAAACAATTCTAAGGTTATCTTTGCCATCATGTCATGTAATGCTTCGTTTTGCTTAGCTAGAGCTTCTAGCATCGCATCTCTTCTAGCATTATCATCTATTTCATCGTCCATTTCGAACTTAGCTCTTGATACCACTTGATACGAAATCGTATATGAAAATGTAACCTAAGCTCGATAAGCTTTACTCACTTATTTATGCTTAAGGATTCTAAATCGGTTTTGAAGTTTATCTTACTTAGAAACGGATTTAGGAGGTTTTTTGAGAGTGGATTTAATTAGTTTAAACTCACTAATTATATTAACTCTCTCTTAAATTAAGTTTAACTCACTTAACTCAAGGGTTTCGAAATTAAGATCACTTCTTAATCACAAGAGGAATTTCGGATTTTTCAATCTCCAAAAAAACCGAATAAACACAATGTTTAAATCAAAACTAAAACTGATCTTTCATTTATGATCACCAATACATATATATTACAAGCTAATCAATCTCAAAAAGATCTAAGTACCAAACTGATTAAACAAAACAATTAAACAACAAAGATCTCTTAATCCAACAAAGATGTAAGAAGGAATAGTGTTGTTGTGTGTTTTGTTGACTTTGGGGCAAGGAGGGGTTTTCCATCACCAAGTGGGGGGCTTCTCTTAGCTTGCAAGGGAAGCTTCAAAAGATCTTCAAGAACCCCTTTTCACACGTCCCAAGTGTGATTCGCAACCCCAAGCATGGTTCGTCCAATTTACACTTACGCTAAACAAAATAATCCCGGGTTTACAAAAACCGAAAATTACAAAAACGTTAATTAAACTAACTAGCTTAATTAACTTCCTTTCCTTCGTTGCTCAACATAATTAAACTAGTACTAATCTTTAAACCGTGAATCTCTCCCTTGTTGTGCATGAGAGTAGTACTTAGTAGAATTTCTGAATTAGCAACTGATTTCGTATCACTTTCATTTGATAAATTATCTTTGGTTGACTTTATTTGATTCAATAAGTTTTGTTTGACTTCATTTGACTTTCATTTGATTCAATTAGCTTTGTTGAATGCATTTGAGTTTCATTTGATTATTTTAGCTATGTTTGACTTTGTTTGACTTTCATTCGATTCAATTAGCTTTGTATGACTTCATTTGACTTTCATTTGATTCAATTAGCTTTGTTTGACTTCATTTTACTTTAATTTGGTTCAATTAGCTTTGTTTAATGCATTTGAGTTTCATTTAATTGAATTACCTTTGTTGAATGCATTTGAGTTTCATTTGATTCTATTAGGTATGTTTGACTTCATTTGAGTTTCATTTGATTCTATTAGCTATGTTTGACTTCATTTGACTTTCATTTGATTCAATTAGCTTTGTTTGACTTCATTTTACTTTAATTTGATTCAATTATCTTTGTTAAATGCATTTGAGTTTAATTTGATTCAATTAGCTTTAATTGAAGGAAAAATTATTTTAAATAAGTCAACCTTTGCGCGGTCTTCCCATTTTAAGTGTACCTTTTGATTATCCCTGATTGAGTTAGGCTTGTATATTTGTTTTCTTTTATTGAGTTTTAACCTGTTTGTGACTTGTTTAGTAGGTTACTTATGATACGTGTTACAATGTCCCACCCCCACCCTCGCCTGTTTTAGAAGAAGGGACTTGTAACACGTATCATAAGTAATCTAATAAACAAGTCACAAACAGGTTAAAACTCAATAGAAGAAAACAGACGTACAAGCCTAACTCAATCAGGGATAATCATAAGGTAGACTTAAAATGGGAAGATCGCGCAAAGGTTGACTTATTTAAAACAATTTTTCCTTAATTGAATGCATTTGAGATTCATTTGATTCAATAAGTTTTGTTTGACTTCATTTGACTTTCATTTGATTCAATTAGCTTTGCTGAATGCATTTGACTTTCATTTGATTCTATTCGATATGTTTGACTTTGTTAGACTTTCTTTTACTTTAATTTGATTCAATTAGCTTTGTTGAATAAATTTGAGTTTCATTTATTCGCTTTGTTGAATGCATTTGAGTTTATTTAATTCAATTAGCTTTGTTGAATGCATTTGAGTTTCATTTAATTCAATTAGCTTTATTGGACTTCATTTGACTTTCATTTCATACGATTAGCTTTGTTTGACTTCATTTGATTCAATTAGCTTTGTTTGACTTCATTTGATTCAATTAGATTTGTTTGACTTCATTTTACTTTCATTTGATTCAATTAGCTTTGTTGAACGCACTTGAGTTTCATTTGATTCAATTAGCTTTGTTGAATGCATTTGAGTTTCAATTGATTCAATTAGCTTTAGTGAATGCATTTGAGTTTCATTTGATTCAATTAGTTTTGTTTGACTTCGTTTGACTTTAATTTGAATCAATTAGCTTTGTTTAATGCATTTGAGTTTCATTTGATTGAATTAGTTTTGTTGAATGCATTTGATTTTCATTTGATTTATTTAGCTATGTTTGACTTTATTTGGCTTTCATTTGATTTAATTAGCTTTGTTTGACTTCATTTGACTTTAATTCGATTCAATTAGCTTTGTTGAATGCATTTGAGTATCATTGGACTCAATTAGCTTTGCTGAATATATTTGAGTTTCATTTGATTCTATTATCTATATTTGACTTCATTTGACTTTCATTTGATTCAATTAGCTTTGTTTGACATCATTTGACTTTAATTCGATTCAATTAGCTTTGTTGAATGCATTTGAGTATCGTTGGACTCAATTAGCTTTGCTGAATGCATTTGAGATTAATTTGATTCAATTAGCTTTATTGAATGCATTTGAGATTCGTTTGATTCAATAAGTTTTGTTTGACTTCGTTTGACTTTCATTTGATTCAATTTGCTTTGTTGAATGTATTTGAGTTTCATTTGATTCTATAAGCTATGTTTGACTTTCATTTGATTCAATTAGCTTTCTTTGACTTCATTATACTTTAATTTGATTCAATTAGCTTTGTAGAATGCATTTGAGTTTAATTTGATTTAATTAGCTTTGTTGAATGCATTTGAGTTTATTTGATTCAATTAGATTTGTTGAATGCATTTGAGATTAATTTGATTCAATTAGCTTTATTGAATGCATTTGAGATTCATTAGATTCAATAAGTTTGTTTGACTTTATTTGACTTTCATTTGATTCAATTAGCTTTGTTGAATACATTTGAGTTTCATTTGATTTTATTAGCAATGTTTGACTTTGTTGGACTTTCATTTGATTCAATTAGCTTTGTTTGACTTCATTTTATTTTAATTTGATTCAATTAGCTTTGTTGAATGCATTTGAGTTTATTTGATTCAATTAGCTTTGTTGAATGCATTTGAGTTTAATTTGATTCAATTAGCTTTATTGGACTTCATTTGACTTTCATTTGATACAATTATCTTTGTTTGACTTCATTTGATTCAATTAGCTTTGTTGAACGCATTTGAGTTCCATTTGATTCAATTACCTATGTTTGACTTCATTTGACTTTCATTTGATTCAATTAACTTTGTTGAATGCATTTGAGTATCATTTGATTCAATTAGCTTTGCTGAATGCATTTGAGTTTCATTTGATTATATTAGCTATGTTTGACTTTCATTTGATTCAATTAGCTTCGTTTGACTTTTTTTGACTTTCATTTGATTTAATTAACTTTTTTTGACTTTATTTTACTTTAATATGGTTCAATTAGCTTTGTTGAATTCATTTGAGTTTCATTTAATTCAATTACCTTTGTTGAATGCATTTGTGTTTCATTTGATTCTATTAGCTATGTTTGACTTCATTTACTTTCATTTGATTTAATTAGCTTTGTTTGAGTTCATTTTACTTGAATTTGATTCAATTAGCTTTGTTGAATGCATTTGAGTTTCATTTGATTCTATAAGCTATGTTTGACTTTCATTTGATTCAATTAACTTTCTTTGACTTTATTATACTTTAATTTGATTCAATTAGCTTTGTAGAATGCATTTGAGTTTAATTTGATTCAATTAGCTTTGTTGAATGCATTTGAGTTTATTTGATTCAATTAGATTTGTTTAATGCATTTGAGATTAATTTGATTCAATTAGCTTTACTGAATGCATATGAGATTCATTTGATTCAATAAGTTTGTTTGACTTCATTTGACTTTCATTTGATTCAATTAGCTTTGTTGAATGCATTTGAGTTTCAATTGATTCAATTAGCTTTATTGAATGCATTAGAGATTCATTTGATTCAATAAGTTTTGTTTGACTTCATTTGACTTTCATTTGATTCAATTAGCTTTGTTGAATGCATTTGAGTTTCATTTGATTTTATTAGCAATATTTGACTTTGTTGGACTTTCATTTGATTCAATTAACTTTGTTTGACTTCATTTTATTTTAATTTGATTCAATTAGCTTTGTTGAATGCATTTGAGTTTATTTGATTCAATTAGATTTGTTGAACGCATTTGAGTTTTATTTGATTCAATTAGCTATGTTTGACTTCAATTGACTTTAATTTGATTCAATTAACTTTGCTGAATGCATTTGAGTATCATTTGATTCAATTAGCTTTGCTGAATGCATTTGAGTTTCATTTGATTATATTAACTATGTTTGACTTTCATTTGATTCAATTAGCTTTGTTTGACTTTTTTTGCCTTTCATTTGATTTAATTAACTTTGTTTGACTTTATTTTACTTTAATATGGTTCAATTAGTTTTGTTGAATGCATTTGAGTTTCATTTAATTCAATTACCTTTGTTGAATGCATTTGTGTTTCATTTGATTATATTAGCTATGTTTGACTTCATTTGACTTTCATTTGATTTAATTAGCTTTGTTTGAGTTTATTTTACTTGAATTTGATTCAATTAGCTTTGTTGAATGCATTTGAGTTTAATTTGATTCAATTAGCTTTAATTGAATGCATTTGAGATTCATTTGATTCAATAAGTTTTGTTTGACTTTATTTGACTTTCATTTGATTCAATTAGCTATGTTTGAGTTTGTTTGACTTTCATTTGATTCAATTAGCTTTGTTTGACTTCATTTTACTTTAATTTTATTCAATTAACTTTGTTGAATGCATTTGAGTTTCATTTGATTTAATTCGCTTTGTTGAAAGCATTTGAGTTTATTTGATTTAATTAGCTTTGTTGAATGCATTTGAGTTTCAGTTTATTCAATTAGCTTTATTGGACTTAATTTGACTTTCATTTGATACGATTAACTTTATTTGACTTCATTTGATTCAATTAGCTTTGTTTGACTTCATTTTACTTTAATTTGACTTAATTAGCTTTGTTGAATGCACTTGAGTTTAATTTGATTCACTTAGCTTTGTTGAATGCATTTGAGTTTCATTTGATTCAATTAGCTTTACTGAATGCATTTGAGTTTCATTTGATTCAATAAGTTTTGTTTGACTTCGTTTGACTTTAATATGAATCAATTAGCTTTGTTTAATGCATTTGAGTTTCATTTGATTCAATTACCTTTGTTGAATGCATTTGAGTTTCATTTGATTCAATTGCCTTTGTTGAAAGCATTTGAGTTTATTTGATTCAATTAGCTTTGTTGAATGCATTTGAGTTTCATTTTATTCAATGAGCTTTATTGGACTTCATTTGACTTTCATTTGATAAATTATCTTTGGTTGACTTTATTTGATTCAATAAGTTTTGTTTGACTTCATTTGACTTTCATTTGATTCAATTAGCCTTGTTGAATGCATTTGAGTTTCATTTGATTATTTTAGCTATGTTTGACTTTGTTTGACTTTCATTCGATTCAATTAGCTTTGTATGACTTCATTTGACTTTCATTTGATTCAATTAGCTTTGTTTGACTTCATTTTACTTTAATTTGATTCAATTATCTTTGTTAAATGCATTTGAGTTTAATTTGATTCAATTAGCTTTAATTGAAGGAAAAATTGTTTTAAATAAGTCAACCTTTGCGCGGTCTTCCCATTTTAAGTGTACCTTTTGATTATCCCTGATTGAGTTAGGCTTGTATATTTGTTTTCTTTTATTGAGTTTTAACCTGTTTGTGACTTGTTTAGTAGGTTACTTATGATACGTGTTATAATGTCCCACCCCCACCCTTTCGTTTTAGAAGAAGGGACTTGTAACACGTATCATAAGTAACCTAATAAACAAGTCACAAACAGGTTAAAACTCAATAGAAGAAAACAGACGTACAAGCCTAACTCAATCAGGGATAATCATAAGGTAGACTTAAAATGAAAACATCGTGCAAAGGTTGACTTATTTAAAACAATTTTTCCTTAATTGAATGCATTTGAGATTCAATTGATTCAATAAGTTTTGTTTGACTTCATTTGACTTTCATTTGATTCAATTAGCTTTGCTGAATGCATTTGACTTTCATTTGATTCTATTCGATATGTTTGACTTTGTTTGACTTTCATTTGATTCAATTAGCTTTGTTTGACTTTCTTTTACTTTAATTTGATTCAATTAGCTTTGTTGAATGCATTTGAGTTTCATTTATTCGCTTTGTTGAATGCATTTGAGTTTATTTAATTCAATTAGCTTTGTTGAATGCATTTGAGTTTCATTTAATTCAATTAGCTTTATTGGACTTCAATTGACTTTCATTTGATACGATTAGCTTTGTTTGACTTCATTTGATTCAATTAGCTTTGTTTGACTTCATTTTACTTTCATTTGATTCAATTAGCTTTGTTGATTGCACTTGAGTTTCATTTGATTCAATTAGCTTTGTTGAATGCATTTGAGTTTCATTTGATTCAATTAGCTTTAGTGAATGCATTTGAGTTTCATTTGATTCAATAAGTTTTCTTTGACTTCGTTTGACTTTAATTTGAATCAATTAGCTTTGTTTGACTTCATTTTACTTTAATTTGATTCAATTAACATTGTTGAATGCACTTGAGTTTCATTTGATTCAATAAGTTTTGTTTGACTTCGTTTGACATTAATTTGAATCAATTAGCTTTGTTTAATGCATTTGAGTTTCATTTGATTCAATTAGCTTTGTTGAATGCACTTGAGCTTCATTTGATTCACTTAGCTTTGTTGAATGCATTTGAGTTTCATTTAATTCAATTAGCTTTACTGAATGCATTTGAGTTTCATTTGATTCAATAAGTTTTGTTTGACTTCGTTTGACTTTAATTTGAATCAATTAGCTTTGTTTAATGCATTTGAGTTTCATTTGATTCAATTTGCTTTGTAGAATTCATTTGAGTATCATTTGACTCAATTAGCTTTGTTGAATACATTTGAGTTTCATTTGATTCTATTATCTATATTTGACTTCATTTGACTTTCATTTGATTCAAATAGCTTTGTTTGACTTTATTTTACTTTAATTTGATTCAATTAGCTTTGTTGAATGCATTTGAGATTAATTTGATTCAATTAGCTTTATTAAATGCATTTGAGATTCATTTGATTCAATAAGTTTTGTTTGACTTCATTTGACTTTCATTTGATTCAATTAGCTTTGTTGAATGCATTTGAGTTTCATTTGATTCTATAAGCTATGTTTGACTTTCATTTGATTCAATTAGCTTTCTTTGACTTCATTTTACTTTAATTTGATTCAATTAGCTTTGTTGAATGCATTTGAGTGTAATTTGATTCAATTAGCTTTGTTGAATGCATTTGAGTTTATTTGATTCAATTAGATTTGTTGAATGCATTTGAGATTAATTTGATTCAATTAGCTTTATTGAATGCATTTGAGATTCATTTGATTCAATAAGTTTTGATTGACTTCATTTGACTTTCATTTGATTCAATTAGCTTTGTTGAATGCATTTGAGTTTCAATTGATTCAATTAGCTTTATTGAATGCATTAGAGATTCATTTAATTCAATTAGTTTTGTTTGACTTCATTTGACTTTCATTTGATTCAATTAACTTTGTTGAATGCATTTGAGTTTCATTTAATTTTATTAGCTATGTTTGACTTTATTTGAGTTTCACTTGATTCAATTAGCTTTGTTTGACTTCATTTTACTTTAATTTGATTCAATTTGCTTTGTTGAATGCATTTGAGTTTCATTTAGTTCAATTAGCTTTAATTGAATGCATTTGAGTTTCATTTAATTCAATAAGTTTTGTTTGACTTCATTTGACTTTCATTTGATTCAATTAGCTTTGTTGAATGCATTTGAGTTTATTTGATTCAATTAGCTTTGTTGAATGCATTTGACTTTCATTTTATTCAATTAGCTTTATTGGACTTCATTTGACTTTCATTTGATACGATTAGCTTTGTTTGACTTCATTTGATTCAATTAGCTGATACGGGAGTAGATGAGGATCAAGTTGCTCAATTGGTTGCTCTTGGTGCGAAGGTTCCTCAGTTGGAGTTGGATTCTATGCATGGCGTGATAGTTGGATTCTTTGCTACCAAAGAGTGCGTGTGCATGATCACTAACTTGGGGCAAGGTGCGTAATACATCCATGTTACACTTCTAGTTCTGATAGGAGTGTAGGAGTGGCGTGCGTGTCTTAGTATGCTAAGCATACGTAGTTGAGTTCAGCTAGAACTCTTCATATCTTTAAGTGCTTGGTATTTGAGTTATGTTAGGAGTCTATGTTCTCAAGGAGATAGGTTATAAGATTCAACCTTAGAGTTTCTTATCAATCTTTTAGAGTTGGATTAGGATTATGACTTAGGGACTTGTCCTAAGCATAGTAGGAGTTGGTTTTTGTTTTCTTATAAATAGTTTATGATGTACGTGATTTAGAGTTAATGAATTATTGAAAGTTTATTTCGTGTTTAACCTTGAGTGTTAATCAAATCTCTTGAAGTTGGTGGCTTAGCCTTTATGCTTCAAAACCCTTAAATCACATTGTGGTGCTTTGCTTTATCAATTGATTTAGGATCTATCGTTCGTTTTTGTTACTTTAATCATAATTTCCGCACAAGTATTTAATCCCACAAGATTAGATACATCATATGGTATCACGAGCTAGGAAGAACATCCTACAAACAGCCGAATTTTTTTCCCTCCACAAGGGGAAGACCAACGTTGTACGTTAGCATTGCAATTCAAGATTCTTCAAGAACTCGACCAAGAATGTATCTTTTTCTAAAGATTCCAGAATTTTTACAAAGTTCTATCAAAGATCAATCATCCAAGGAGTATAGTGGTGAAAAAAATTCGTCCAAGATCCACAAGAAACACCAAGAAAATTGTGTCCAAGTGCTGTTTGGACCTTCGACATGGAGGACGATTCTCCCGAAGGAGATGGTGGGCAACCTAGGGTGCCTCGAGGCTTGACTTTAGAGCAAGCAAATAACTTACGTCGGGATAGAGAGCTGGAAGATTTAAGGTTACGCATGGATGAGGTGCTAAGGCTACTCCAAGACGGACAAAACCGAAGAACACACCGAAACTCTCCTAGTCCTGTTAGGAGTGTTCATGATGAGCTTTCATCTAATTCGGATGAGGAGTATCACCCTCGCCATAGACCACAACGAAATCAAGATGATGACCGAGGTCTAAGACTTGATTTGCCTGGGAGTTCGATGGAGGAATGAAACCGGAAAAGTTCCTTGAATGGATGCAACGAATTGAACGAGTATTTGACTATAAAGACTATGATGATCACAAAAGGTTCAAGGTAGCTGTTTTAAAACTCACGGGGTATGCAAGTCGTTGGTATGAAAACCTCAAGACTAAGACGAGCAAGGAAGGGAAACCACGGTTGAGTTCCTGGGAAGCCTTGAAGGTTAGACTAAAAAAACGATTCTTGCCTAGTGATTTCGTTCAAGACATGTATTTGAAGTTGCAAGGATTGAAACAAAACTCCCTTACTGTTGAGGAGTACGTAGTTGAATTTGAAAAGTTATGCATGATGTGTGACTTGGAGGAAAGAACCGAGCACAAGATTGCACGTTTTATCACTGGTCTCGACAAATCTATTGCAAAGAAGGTGGATTTGCAACCTTATTGGTCGTTTGAAGAGGTTTGCAAGGTTGCCATGAAAGTTGAAAAGCATGCAAAAGGGAAGAAGGCTGCGTATTCGAAACCCTTTATAAGGAACTCTTCGAAGAATATGGAAGACAAGGAGGGGAGTTCTACTTACACTAAACCCCCTACACGCTTTGAGAGATTCAAGAAGGACAAGGAGAGAGAGAGTACACCCTTAACACCGGATGATAGGAAGGTATGTTTTAAATGTAAGGGTTATGGCCATGTTATTAAAGATTGCCCTAGTAATAGGGTTATGACTTTGCGTGACATACATGAAATTGAGGAAGGACTTGCAAGAAAGGGAGAGACGAGTGATAAGGAGGAAGAGGAAGGTGAGCCATTGGAGGAGGAAGATGGGTTTGTAGCTGATTCGGAGGAAGAGCCGGAACAAGGAGGGAGACACCTTATTCTTAGGCGCACATTGTACACTAAACCTATGCCATTGGAGACGCAAAGAGAACGTATTTTTCTTACTCGATGCTTGGTGAAGGATAGAGTATGTGAGCTTATTATTGACACCGGCAGTTGTACTAATGTGGTTTCTTCCACCTTAGTAGACAAGTTAAAGTGGCCTACTACGGTTCACCCTAAGCCTTACAAGCTACATTGGTTGAGTGATGGTAGTGATGTACGGGTTACTAAGCAAGCCTTGATTGCCTTCTCTATAGGCAAATTCAAAGATGAAGTCTTATGTGATGTGTGTGATATGGATGCTTGTCACCTCCTTTTGGGGCGACCTTGGCAATATGATAGGTATGTCAAGTATGATGGGAGGGCGAACGTCTATGATGCGAAATGAGACTCCTCTCACGTGTGTTTAGGAGACCCACTAACAGCGGAAACAAACGAACAATGGATATAGACTTTTAGTCGAAAGAATCACTCTTAAAACTAAAAGAATTGTGTTTACTTAAGCTTGATAAGCTTCACTCACATACTTCCACTTAAGGGTTCTAAATCTGATTAGAGGCTTCACTCACCTAGAAACTGATTTAGGAGGGTTTTGAGAGTAATTCAATTAGCTTCACTCACTAATTATCCTAACTCTCTCTTAGGTTAAGCTTTACTCACTTAACTCAAGGATTTCAAGATTAAGATCACTTCTTAATCACAAGAGGAAATTTCGGGTTTGCACTCCAAAAGTTCGAATAAGCACAATGCTCAAGTTTAACAACCAAATCTGATTTTCCATTGATGAACCACATTACATATATATAGCAAAGAGCTAAAAAGGCTTAACAAATCAATCCCAAAAGATCTAAGTACTTAAAAGATTAAACAAAGCAATAAACAACAAATATCTCTAATTCCAACCAAGGTGTAAGAGGAATAGTGTTGTTGTGTGTTTTGTTGACTAAAAGGGAAGGAGGGCCGGTTTTCCACACCCAAGTGGAAGGCTTCCCTTAGCTTGCAACACAAGCTCCACAAATATCTCCAAGAACCCCTTTCACACGTCCCTAGGGTGATTCGCATCCCCAAGTATGGTTCGGTCCAATATTACAACTTACGCTAAGCAAAATAATTCCGGTTTACAAAACCGTAAATTACAAAAACGCGTAATTAAACTAAGTAGCTTAATTAACTTCCTTTCCTTCGTTGCTTAGCAAGATTATATTAGTACTAATCTTTAGTTAAGCTTACAACAAAACCGGGCCATCGTTCAAAATACATATAACAGTTTAAAAGGGTGGTTAATGTTGGTTAACCCTTTTAATGACATTTTTAATCTCAATACCAACCATAACCAATAGTTAAACAAACTGATTAGAGATAGCTTGGTTAGGTTGAGGTAGCTTGATGCATATTGGATGAAGTAGCTTGGCGTATTCGCATCATACTCTCCTTGTTCGGAGAAAATTCGACCTCGAATTTTGTTGTTGGAGCTTGAAAGCCGTGGATGGTATTTCTTCTTCAACTCTATGCATTTTTGAATTGATGCTGCTTCATTTTGTAATGGTAGTTGTTCTATCGAAACAACCTCCAATGAGGCTACCTTTACTCCCTCGTTTGTTTTTGCATCCAATTCATACACACTTGTCTGCTCTTCTTCTTCTTCAGCACTAACTTCACTCTCTCCTTCTTGGGATTGAAGCTTCTCTACTGATAGAGACACTTTCTTCTTGTGAAGTTTTTGCTTCTTATCTTCTTGCATTTGTTGCCTCAAGAATCGAACCTTTTGATTAGCTTCTTGCATCCGTGCAAAAGCTTTAACTAGTTCATCCATATTAACAACAATACAACTTATAGAAGTTCAAGATGAACTACTATTACAATGAATACAAACAGAAGAAAAATAAATCATTCTGCCTACAATGAATACAAACAGAGACTGCCCAGAATTTTCACCAAAAATTCGAGCTTCAAACCCTAATCAAATCAACTTGAAATTGAATGAAATTTTGTCACAACGTAGCCCTAGGTGTTTTAAGCACTCGACCAAAATTTCATAAAAAAATAACAAACCAATTGATTGCAGTTTTTATTTTTCTAAAGCTGGTCCAGATTAATCCGGTTTTAGACCACTTAAGAAAAACACGCTGATTATGCTAGCAAATGACGACCAAAAGTTATGAAATTTTACAGGCCAAAACTAGACATAAAAATAACCACTTTCAAAAAAAAAAATCACCCAAAAACACGATCTGAGATGTGAGAACCTCGCGTTCAAAGTTACCTCAAAAAACTGTCTTTTACGGGTTGCTTCCTTTTGCTTCTTTTTTGTGGTTTTCCTTCTTCTCCAAGAACGTCTAAGTGCCAAGAGGACTTAGAGGGCTGGAGCTCTGATACCACTTGATGCGAAATGAGACTCCTCTCACGTGTGTTTAGGAGACCCACTAACAGCGGAAACAAACGAACAATGGATATAGACTTTTAGTCGAAAGAATCACTCTTAAAACTAAAAGAATTGTGTTTACTTAAGCTTGATAAGCTTCACTCACTTACTTCCACTTAAGGGTTCTAAATCTGATTAGAGGCTTCACTCACCTAGAAACTGATTTAGGAGGGTTTTGAGAGTAATTCAATTAGCTTCACTCACTAATTATCCTAACTCTCTCTTAGGTTAAGCTTTACTCACTTAACTCAAGGATTTCAAGATTAAGATCGCTTCTTAATCACAAGAGGAAATTTCGGGTTTGCACTCCAAAAGTTCGAATAAGCACAATGCTCAAGTTTAACAACCAAATCTGATTTTCCATTGATGAACCACATTACATATATATAGCAAAGAGCTAAAAAGGCTTAACAAATCAATCCCAAAAGATCTAAGTACTTAAAAGATTAAACAAAGCAATAAACAACAAATATCTCTAATTCCAACCAAGGTGTAAGAGGAATAGTGTTGTTGTGTGTTTTGTTGACTAAAAGGGAAGGAGGGCCGGTTTTCCACACCCAAGTGGAAGGCTTCCCTTAGCTTGCAACACAAGCTCCACAAATATCTCCAAGAACCCCTTTCACACGTCCCTAGGGTGATTCGCATCCCCAAGTATGGTTCGTCCAATATTACAACTTACGCTAAGCAAAATAATTCCGGTTTACAAAACCGTAAATTACAAAAACTGTAATTAAACTAAGTAGCTTAATTAACTTCCTTTCCTTCGTTGCTTAGCAAGATTATATTAGTACTAATCTTTAGTTAAGCTTACAACAAAACCGGGCCATCGTTCAAAATACATATAACAGTTTAAAAGGGTGGTTAATGTTGGTTAACCCTTTTAATGACATTTTTAATCTCAATACCAACCATAACCAATAGTTAAACAAACTGATTAGAGATAGCTTGGTTAGGTTGAGGTAGCTTGATGCATATTGGATGAAGTAGCTTGGCGTATTCGCATCAGTCTACATAGCTAAGGTGGGTAAAAAGAGGACAGCACTCAAGCCTTTGAGCACTCTAGCTAAACCTAAGGAGGTACTATTCTTGAATGAGCAACAATTTGAACATGAGTTTGCACAAGAGGGAAGGGCTTTCGTTCTTTTCGCCAATCCTACAAGCGCGAAGCGATTCTAGCATGAAGTTCCCAAAGTGTTTGCAACGAGTACTTGAGGAGTTCAAGGATGTATTTCGGAAGACTTGCCACCTGGTTTGCCACCCATTCGAGGTATTGAGCATCAAATCGATCTAGTTCCCGGTGCTTCATTGCCAAATAAAGCAGCTTATAGGTGCAATCCTCAAGAGACGAAGGAGTTGCAACGTCAAATTGAAGAGGTCATGATAAGAGGTTATGTGAGAGAGAGCATGAGCCCGTGTGCGGTTCCTACACTTTTGGTGCCTAAGAAGGATGGTACATGGCGCATGTGTATTGATTCGAGGGCCGTAAACAACATCACCATCAAGTATAGATTTCCGATCCCAAGGTTAGATGATTTACTTGATGAATTGCATGGTTCCCTTTGTTTTCTCTAAAATTGATTTGCGTAGTGGTTATCACCAAATTAGAATGAGAGAAGGTGACGAGTGGAAGACGGCTTTTAAGACTAAACTAGGGTTGTACGAGTGGTTGGTAATGCCTTTTGGGTTGTCAAATGCTCCTAGTACATTTATGCGATTGATGAACGAAGTCTTGAAACCTTTCATTGGCAAGTATGTGGTGGTGTATCTCGATGATATACTCGTGTATAGTCGAAGTGTGGTGGATCATTTGAGCCATTTGAGGGCTGTGTTCGAGGCTTTGAGGAAGCAAAAGCTCTATGGCAAGTTAGAAAAGTGTTCGTTTTTGGTGCCAAGTGTGACCTTCCTTGGTTACATTGTGTCAAGTGAAGGCGTTTCTGTTGATCCTTCCAAAGTAGCAGCTATAAAAACGTGGCCTATTCCTTCATCCATCACTGAGGTACGTTCGTTTCATGGTCTTGCTTCGTTTTATAGACGCTTTGTGAAGAGTTTTAGTAGTGTTGTTGCACCATTGACTGAATGTATTAAGAAGGGGAGGTTTGAATGGAGTGGGGCTGCCCAACAAGCATTTGAAACCATTAAGGACCTCCTAAGCAACACGCCAATTCTTGCATTGCCGGATTTTTCTAAACCCTTCGAAGTGGAGTGTGAAGCATAAAGGCTAAGCCACCAACTTCAAGAGATTTGATTAACACTCAAGGTTAAACACGAAATAAACTTTCAATAATTCATTAACCCTAATCCAACTCTAAAAGATAGATAAGAAACTCTAAGGGTTAATGAATTATTGAAAGTTTATTTCGTGTTTAACCTTGAGTGTTAATCAAATCTCTTGAAGTTGGTGGCTTAGCCTTTATGCTTCACACTCCACTTCGAAGGGTTTAGAAAATCCGGCAATGCAAGAATTGGCGTGTTGCTTAGGAGGTCCTTAATGGTTTCAAATGCTTGTTGGGCAGCCCCACTCCATTCAAACCTCCCCTTCTTAATACATTCAGTCAATGGTGCAACAACACTACTAAAACTCTTCACAAAGCGTCTATAAAACGAAGCAAGACCATGAAACGAACGTCGTGATGGATGAAGGAATAGGCCACGTTTTATAGCTGCTACTTTGGAAGGATCAACGTAAACGCCTTCACTTGACACAATGTAACCAAGGAAGGTCACACTTGGCACCAAAAACGAACACTTTTCTAACTTGCCATAGAGCTTTTGCTTCTCAAAGCCTCGAACACAGCCTCAAATGGCTCAAATGATCCACCACACTTCGACTATACACGAGTATATCATCGAGATACACCACCACATACTTGCCAATGAAAGGTTTCAAGACTTCGTTCATCAATCGCATAAATGTACTAGGAGCATTTGACAACCCAAAAGGCATTACCAACCACTCGTACAACCCTAGTTTAGTCTTAAAAGCCGTCTTCCACTCGTCACCTTCTCTCATTCTAATTTGGTGATAACCACTACGCAAATCAATTTTAGAGAAAACAAAGGGAACCATGCAATTCATCAAGTAAATCATCTAACCTCGGGATCGGAAATCTATACTTGATGGTGATGTTGTTTACGCCCTCGAATCAATACACATGCGCCATGTACCATCCTTCTTAGGCACCAAAAGTGTAGGAACCGCACACGGCTCATGCTCTCTCTCACATAACCTCTTATCATGAGCTCTTCAATTTGACGTTGCAACTCCTTCGTCTCTTGAGGATTGCACCAATAAGTTGCTTTATTTGGCAATGAAGCACCGGAACTAGATCGATTTGATGCTCAATACCTCGAATGGGTGGCAAACCAGTGGCAAGTCTTCCTGAATACATCCTTGAACTCCTCAAGTACTCGTTGCAAACACTTTGGGAACTTCATGCTAGAATCTCGCTTCGTCGGTTGTAGGATTGGCGAAAAGAACGAAAGCCCTTCCCCTGTGCAAACTCATGCTCAAATTGTTGCTCATTCAAGAATAGTACCTCCTTAGGTTTAGCTAGAGTGCTCAAAGGCTTGAGTGCTGTCCTCTTTTACCCACCTTAGCTATGTAGACGTTCGCCCTCCCATCATACTTGACATACCTATCATATTGCCAAGGTCGCCCCAAAAGGAGGTGACAAGCATCCATATCACACACATCACATAAGACTTCATCTTTGAATTTGCCTATAGAGAAGGCAATCAAGGCTTGCTTAGTAACCTGTACATCACTACCATCACTCAACCAATGTAGCTTGTAAGGCTTAGGGTGAACCGTAGTAGGCCACTTTAACTTGTCTACTAAGGTGGAAGAAACCACATTAGTACAATTGCCGGTGTCAATAATAAGCTCACATACTCTATCCTTCACCAAGCATCGAGTAAGAAAAATACGTTCTCTTTGCGTCTCCAATGGCATAGGTTTAGTGTACAATGTGCGCCTAAGAATAAGGTGTCTCCCTCCTTGTTCCGGCTCTTCCTCCGAATCGCCTACAAACCCATCTTCCTCCTCCAATGGCTCACCTTCCTCTTCCTCCTTATCACTCGTCTCTCCCTTTCTTGCAAGTCCTTCCTCAATTTCATGTATGTCACGCAAAGTCATAACCCTATTACTAGGGCAATCTTTAATAACATGGCCATAACCCTTACATTTAAAACATACCTTCCTATAATCCGGTGTTAAGGGTGTATTCTCTCTCTCCTTGTCCTTCTTGAATCTCTCAAAGCGTGTAGGGGGTTTAGTGTAAGTAGAACTCCCCCCCCTTGTCTTCCATATTCTTCGAAGAGTTCCTTATAAAGGGTTTCGAATACGCAGCCTTCTTCCCTTTTGCATGCTTTTCAACTTTCATGGCAACCTTGCAAACCTCTTCAAACGACCAATAAGGTTGCAAATCCACCTTCTTTGCAATAGATTTGTCGAGACCAGTGATAAAACGTGCAATCTTGTGCTCGGTTCTTTCCTCCAAGTCACACATCATGCATAACTTTTCAAATTCAACTACGTACTCCTCAACAGTAAGGGAGTTTTGTTTCAATCCTTGCAACTTCAAATACATGTCTTGAACGAAATCACTAGGCAAGAATCGTTTTTTTAGTCTAACCTTCAAGGCTTCCCAGAACTCAACCGTGGTTTCCCTTCCTTGCTCCTCTTAGTCTTGAGGTTTTCATACCAAAGACTTGCATACCCCGTGAGTTTTAAAACAGCTACCTTGAACCTTTTGTGATCATCATAGTCTTTATAGTCAAATACTCGTTCAATTCGTTGCATCCATTCAAGGAACTTTTCCGGTTTCATTCCTCCATCGAACTCCGGCAAATCAAGTCTTAGACCTCGGTCATCATCTTGATTTCGTTGTGGTCTATGGCGAGGGTGATACTCCTCATCCGAATTAGATGAAAGCTCATCATGAACACTCCTAACAGGACTAGGAGAGTTTCGGTGTGTTCTTCGGTTTTGTCCGTCTTGGAGTAGCCTTAGCACCTCATCCATGCGTAACCTTAAATCTTCCAGCTCTCTATCCCGACGTAAGTTATTTGCTTGCTCTAAAGTCAAGCCTCGAGGCACCCTAGGTTGCCCACCATCTCCTTCGGGAGAATCGTCCTCCATGTCGAAGGTCCAAACAGCACTTGGACACAATTTTCTTGGTGTTTCTTGTGGATCTTGGACGAATTTTTTTCACCACTATACTCCTTGGATGATTGATCTTTGATAGAACTTTGTAAAAATTCTGGAATCTTTAGAAAAAGATACGTTCTTGGTCGAGTTCTTGAAGAATCTTGAATTACAATGCTAACGTACAACGTTGGTCTTCCCCTTGTGGAGGGAAAAAAATTCGGCTGTTTGTAGGATGTTCTTCCTAGCTCGTGATACCATATGATGTATCTAATCTTGTGGGATTAAATACTTGTGCGGAAATTATGATTAAAGTAACAAAAACGAACGATAGATCCTAAATCAATTGATAAAGCAAAGCACCACAATGTGATTTAAGGGTTTTGAAGCATAAAGGCTAAGCCACCAACTTCAAGAGATTTGATTAACACTCAAGGTTAAACACGAAATAAACTTTCAATAATTCATTAACTCTAAATCACGTACATCATAAACTATTTATAAGAAAACAAAAACCAACTCCTACTATGCTTAGGACAAGTCCGTAAGTCATAATCCTAATCCAACTCTAAAAGATAGATAAGAAACTCTAAGGTTGAATCTTATAACCTATCTCCTTGAGAACATAGACTCCTAACATAACTCAAATACCAAGCACTTAAAGATATGAAGAGTTCTAGCTGAACTCAACTACGTATGCTTAGCATACTAAGACACGCACGCCACTCCTACACTCCTATCAGAACTAGAAGTGTAACATGGATGTATTACGCACCTTGCCCCAAGTTAGTGATCATGCACACGCACTCTTTGGTAGCAAAGAATCCAACTATCACGCCATGCATAGAATCCAACTCCAACTGAGGAACCTTCGCACCAAGAGCAACCACCGAGCAACTTGATCCTCATCTACTCCCGTATCATCCTCCCCTTCTTCAGAAGCAATTGTCCTCAATTGAGCATCCTCATCATCATGCAAATAAGGCGACAAATCTCCAATGTTGAAGGTAGCACTCACTCCATAATCACCTGATATATTTAATCTAAGTAAGATCAAATAATGAAGCGGAAATCGTGAATAACCAAGGTAAATTGTTCGAACAAAAAAAATAACAAAGTAACTAGGATAGTGCTTAGATGCTCAATGATAAAGGCTAAGCCACCACAAGGAACAAACTAAGGGTTTTGATGCGTAAAGGCTAAGCCACCAAAGAATCAAGATTGTTTGTGTTTGCACACTCAAGTTTTAACAAAACTCACAAAATCAATTATTTCATTCTGATCTATGAATTCGTACATCCTAGCTATTTATAGTCAAAACAAAACCGACTCCTACTATGCTTAGGACAATTCCCTAAGTCATAAACCTAACCAAACTAGAACTCCTAAACATCACATACTTCTACTCGTTTAGTATGTTGGACATCCCTTAGAGTTCTAAACACACACTACTCCTATCAAACATAAACTATAAAGCAATAAAGATAGTTTGAGTCCTAACAGAACTAGAACTCCATCAAGCATGCACAACTATCACACGCCAACATCACACGCCACCTAAGTTGGTTAGCAAACATGCTACCACTTTGGTCGTGATTCCCATGAAGAGTCCTCCATGTAAGTCAATTGAGCCAAGATCAATGCTGACATTCTTGTGTACAAGAGCTAGTAGATTTGCATCACTTTCTCCCGTATCATCCTCCTCTTCTTCGAAAACAATTGTCCTCAATTGAGCCATATCATCATCATGAACATAAGGAGCCAAATCCCCCACATTTATGGTAGAACTCACGTTATAGTCACCAGGCAAGTCAAGTTTGAAGGCATTGTCATTGACCTTCTCAACAATCTTGAAGGGACCATCAGAACGTGGCATGAGCTTGTTTTTTCGAAGGCCGAGAAACCGCTCCTTCCTTAGATGCAACCAAACCAAATCACCAACCTTGAACACATGTGGTGTACGATGCTTGTTGGCCAACTGTTGGTATCGTGCATTCACCTTTTCAATCCGAGCTTTCACCTGTGCATGAAGCTTGAGCATTGCTTGCGCCTTCTCCTTAGCATCAATGTGATAGACGTCATCATTAGGGAAAGGAATAAGGTCAATAGGCACCCGTGGGTTTGCGCCATACACAACCTCGAATGGAGAACACCTCGTGGCATATGTAGGTGACCTATTATAAGCAAATTCAGCATAGGCAAGCTTCACATCCCAATCCTTGGTACTCTTGCTAACAAGCCCTCTAAGTAAAGCGCCCAAAGTCCGATTGGTGACTTCGGTTTGCCCATCAGTTTGAGGGTGATGTGACGTGCTAAAACATAGCTTAGTACCAAGTAGTTTCCACAACGTCTTCCAAAAGTAGCTCATAAACTTAGTATCCCTATCACTCACAATAGTTTTAGGCACACCATGGAGACGAATTATCTCCTTACAATATAAATCAGCCACCTTAGAAGCATCATCAGTTTTATGACAAGCAATAAAATGTGCCATTTTAGAAAATCTATCAATGACAACCATTATAGAATCCTTGCCTCTTTGTGTTCTAGGCAATCCCACAATAGAATCCATAGCAACATCATCCCAAGGACAAATTGGAACAGGTAAAGGAGTGTACATACCTTGATGAAAAGTGCTCTTGGACTTTTGACACGTAGCACATCGTGAGATAACCCCGTGAACATCTCCTTGCATCTTTGGCCAATAAAAATGCTCTTGAAGAATAGCCAAAGTCTTGTTCATACCAAAGTGACCAAAGAAGTCCTCCCCCATGAGCTTCCCTCACTAGTAACTCCCTAATAGAACAAGAAGGTATGCATAAACGATCCCCCTTGAAAAGAAAACCATCATGCACCACATAAGAGCCGTAGGATCCCTTGGAACACGCCCCAAAAATCTCGCCAAATTTCTCATCCGTCTTATAGTACTCCTTCACCAATTCAAACCCAAGTAGTCGTGTACTCAACACCCCAAGTAATGAATGGCGCCTAGACAAAGCATCTCGCCACCACATTTGCCTTGCCTTCTTTATATTTTGATGAGAAATTGAAAGATTGCAAAAACTCAACCCATTTAGCATGTCTCGGATTTAGCTTTTGCTGCCCATGTATATACTTCAATGCCTCGTGATCCGAATGAAGCACAAAGTGACTTGGACGAAGGTAATGACTCCAATGATCAAGTGCACGAACAATTGCATAAAATTCTTTGTCATATGTAGAGTAATTGAGTTTAGCACCACCCAATTTCTCACTAAAGTATGCAATGGGACGTTTCTTTTGGATGAGGACTGCCCCTATACCAACCCCACTAGCATCACACTCTACTTCAAAAGGTTGTGAAAAATCCGGTAATGCTAGAATGGGTGTATTACACAACAAGTCCTTGATGCTCTCAAATGCACGTTGGGCTGCCTTAGTCCATGCAAATTTTCCTTGCTTGATACATTCGAGTCATAGGAGCTACTACACTACTAAAATTGCGCACAAATCTTCTATAAAAAGAAGCCAAGCCATGAAAAGAACGTACCTCCGAAATTGTAGTGGGAATAGGCCAACTCTTTATTGCCTCAACTTTCGAAGGATCAACTGAAACGCCATCTTTAGAAACGATGTAGCCCAAGAATGTAACACTAGGAACTAGAAAATAGCACTTTTCTAACTTCCCATATAGCTTTTGTGCACGTAACACCTCAAAAACCTCGCGAAGATGCGTGAGATGCTCCACCACACTCCTACTATATACAAGGATGTCATCAAGATAAACCACCACACACCTCCCTAAGAATGGTTTCAACACCTCATTCATCAATCTCATGAAAGTACTAGGTGCATTAGTAAGTCCAAATGGCATGACAAGCCACTCATATAACCCCATCTTAGTCTTAAAGGCGGTCTTCCACTCATCTCCTTCTCGCATTCTTATTTGATGATAACCACTCCTCAAATCAATTTTGGAGAAAATAGTAGAACCATGCAACTCATCCAATAAGTCATCCAATCTAGGAATGGGGAATCTATACTTCACGGTAATGTTGTTTACAGACCCGGCTATCAATGCACATACGCCAAGTACCATCTTTCTTAGGCACCAACAAAGCGGGGGATCGCACATGGGCTCATACTCTCTCTAACATAACCCCTAGCCATCAACTCCTCAATTTGTCGTTGTAACTCTTTTGTCTCTCGAGGATTGCACCTATAAGCGGCTTTGTTAGGAAGTGACGCCCGGGAACAAGGTCAATCCGATGTTCTATGCCGCGAATTGGGGGTAAACTCGGGGGTAGGTCTTGAGGGAACACGTCCATGTACTCGTCAAGTACTTGCTCTAAATCCTTAGGTATCTCGTACCCTTTGCTGTCCCCCTTCAACTTCCTTGGCAACCAACACAAAACCCGTACCTTCCCCTTCTAACTCCCTCTCAATCTCCTTAGCACTCACCAAGAATGACCCCGTAGATATAGGAGAGGATGTTAAAGGTTTTAGGGCGATCCTTTTACCTCCCAACGTGACAATACACACATTTGATCGCCCATCATACTTCACAAAGCGGTCATATTGCCATGGTCTCCCCTAACAAGATATGGCAAGCATCCATATTGCATACATCACACAAAACATCGTCCTTAAACTTGCCAATTTCAAACGTTATTAAGGCTTGTTTGGTAACTTTTATTCCATTGTCATTACTAAGCCGAGTTGAGTTTATAAGGACGTGGATGAGTAGAAGTAGGCCATTTTAACTTGTCAATTAAGGTTGTAGACACGACATTAGCACAACTACCATTATCAATAATGAGATCACATACCCTTTGCTTCACTAAACAGTGAGTGAAGAAGATCTTGTCCCTTTGCGTGTCATCCAAAGGTGCTGGTTGTGTATGCAATGTGCGTCGAACAATAAGTTGGTGGCCTCCCATAACCGGTTCTTCCTCCGAATCTACCTCATACTCACCCTCCATAGTACGCTCTTTAGATGGATCACTATCAACCTCCTCTTCTTCAACGTGACCCTTGGCATAGTCTCGCGTCTATTTCTTGTATGTCTCTTAAGGTCATGACCCGATTGTTGGGACAATCCTTCAAGATGTGGCCATACCCCTTGCACTTGAAACAAATTCGCCTCTCCTCATTAGCCATGGGCGTAGGAGCCTTCCCTTTGTCTCCCTTGAATTTATCAAATTTTGGGGTGAACTTCGAACCACTAGCTTCTCCCTTTGTGTTCCCTACGGTTTTATCAATGTGCTTCACAAACGGTTTAAAGTTGGAATTTTTCTTGGCCTTGACATACTTTTCAGCTCTCAAAGCCACTTGAACCACCTCCTCAAAGCTCCAATAAGGATGGAGATCCACCTTCTTCGCAATGTGCTTATCCAACCCCGAAATAAATCGAGCTATCTTGTGCTCGGCTTTCTCCTCTACACCACAAAGCATGTTAATCTTTTCAAATTCAGCTACATATTCCTCCACACTCAATGCGTTTTGTCGAAGTACTTGCAACCTTCGATACATGTCTTGTGAAAAATCAGCCTAAGAAAGCGTTTTTCATCCTCACTTGTAACTTCTCCCATGAACGTAGGCTAGGTTTGCCATCTTTCCTCCTTTTAGCCTTCAAGTTCTCATACGACAAACTTGCATAACCTGTTAATTTAAGGACAGCCACCTTAAATCGCTTGGCATCATCATAGTCCTTGTAATCAAAGACTCGTTCCATCCTTTGCAACCACTCTAAGAATTTTTCGGGCTTCGTGTTTCCATCAAACTCGGGCATGTCGAGCCTTAATCCCCTATCATCGTCTCTTGGTCGTCTCCTTGGCCGAGGGTTGAACTCTTCTTCCTCTCGAACTAGAAGCGTGTTGATTAGTTCTAGGACTCCTAACAGGACTAGGAGTATTCCTACGTTGGTTCCCACCTTGGCCTTGTTGTAGTAACCGCATAATTTCGTCCATGCGTTGGGTGAGATCCTCTATTTGCCTATCCCTACGTAAGTCCTTGGCTTGTTCGAGTGTAAGACCCCTAGGGACTCGACCCCCCACGTCTCCTTGTTCCTCCTCCATAATAAAATCCGACCAGAAGTTGGATTAACGGATGAAACTTGAGCACCAAGTAACGGATGAACAAGCGTGTATGATTCAAGTCTTGAACGTTTTCAACGATCTTGAAGTAATTTTTTTCACCACTCCACAAATTTAATCAAACACCTTTGATGAAACTTTGTGAAAATTTTAAAATCTTGAGAAAAAGATTTGATCTTGAAGGGTTTCTTGAAGATCAACTACTCCTCCTTAGGCGAACAAAAACCGGAAAAAAAAATCGAACCTTGCGTGGATGAATGTGGATGAATGATTTGCGCTTGTATGATGTGATGATGGTGAATGGATGTAACCAAAGCTCTTGATACCAGATGATATATTTAATCTAAGTAAGATCAAATAATGAAGCGGAAATCGTGAATAACCAAGGTAAATTGTTCGAACAAAAAAAATAACAAAGTAACTAGGATAGTGCTTAGATGCTCAATGATAAAGGCTAAGCCACCACAAGGAACAAACTAAGGGTTTTGATGCGTAAAGGCTAAGCCACCAGCAATCAAGATTGTTTGTGTTTGCACACTCAAGTTTTAACAAAACTCACAAAATCAATTATTTCATTCTGATCTATGAATTCGTACATCCTAGCTATTTATAGTCAAAACAAAACCGACTCCTACTATGCTTAGGACAATTCCCTAAGTCATAAACCTAACCAAACTAGAACTCCTAAACATCACATACTTCTACTCGTTTAGTATGTTGGACATCCCTTAGAGTTCTAAACACACACTACTCCTATCAAACATAAACTATAAAGCAATAAAGATAGTTTGAGTCCTAACAGAACTAGAACTCCATCAAGCATGCACAACTATCACACGCCAACATCACACGCCACCTAAGTTGGTTAGCAAACATGCTACCACTTTGGTCGTGATTCCCATGAAGAGTCCTCCATGTAAGTCAATTGAGCCAAGATCAATGCTGACATTCTTGTGTACAAGAGCTAGTAGATTTGCATCACTTTCTCCCGTATCATCACCAGGCAACTCGAGCTTGAAGGCATTGTCGTTGATCTTCTCGACAATTTTGAAAGGGCCTTCGGATCTTGGCGTAAATTTATTCTTCCTTAAGTTAGGAAACCTCTCCTTTCTCAAGTGCAACCACACTAAATCACCCACCTCATAGGAATGTTGTCGTCGGTTCTTGTTGGCAAGCTTCTTATACCTCTCATTTACTTGTTCAATTCGAGCCCTAACTTGCGCATGCAACTTCAACATAGCTGCTGCCTTTTCTTTGGCGTCCTTATGCACATACTCCTCTTTAGGCAATGGAATCAAATCCAAAGGAATGCATGGAGTGACACCATAAACGACTTCAAAAGGTTAACACTTAGTAGCATAAGTTGGTGCTCTATTATAAGCAAATTCAGCGTGCGCCAACTTCATGTCCCAATCCTTGGTGCTCTTGCTCACCAAGCCTCTAAGTAAAGCTCCCAAGGTCCTATTGGTGACTTCGGTCTGTCCATCCGTTTGAGGATGGTGTGAAGTACTAAAACAAAGCTTAGTCCCCAATAGTTTCCACAATGTCTTCCAAAAGTAGCTCATAAATTTGGTGTCCCGATCACTCACAATAGTTTTCGGTACTCCATGTAAACGAAGTATCTCTTGGAAGTACAATGTTGCTACCTTGCTTGCATCATCGGTTTATGGCATGGAAGAAAGTGTGCCATCTTGGAAAACCTATCCACCACGACCATAATGGAATCCTTGCCCCTTTGAGTTCGAGGCAACCCCACAATAAAGTCCATTGACACATCATCCCAAGGAAATTCCGGAACGGTAGTGGAGTGTACAAACCATGGTGAAACGTGCTCTTGGCCCTTTGACGGCTAGCACATCGAGCCAATACTCCTTGTACATCCCCTTGCATCTTGGGCCAATAGAAGTGTTCCCGTAAGATGGCTAAGGTCTTGTTAATGCCAAAATGCCCCGCAATGCCACCTCCATGCGCCTCTCTTACCAACAACTCCCTAATAGAACACTTAGGTACACACAAACGATTCCCCTTGAAAAGGAAACCCTCTTGCACCACATAGGTACCTACGGCCCCCTTTCCACAAGCCTCCATAATAGGCTTGAAATCAACATCTCCCTCATAGTACTCCTTGACAAGATCAAAACCAAGGAGCCTAGAATGTAACACCCCCAACAACGAATACCTCCTAGACAATGCATCAGCCACAATATTCGACTTCCCTTCTTTATATTTGGACGAAAAATTAAATGATTGGAGGAACTCCACCCATTTAGCATGTCTTGGATTCAATTTTTGTTGTCCATGGATATGTTTCAAAGCCTCATGGTCCGAATGCAAGATGAAATGACTAGGCCTCAAATAATGGCTCCAATGATTCAATGCCCTCACAATAGCATAAAACTCCTTGTCATAAGTCGAGTAATTTAATCGAGCCCCACCCAATTTCTCACTAAAATAAGCAATGGGTCTCTTCTCTTGCACCAAAACTGCCCCAATGCCCACACCACTAGCATCACACTCCACTTCGAAGGGTTTAGAAAAATCCGGCAATGCAAGAATTGGCGTGTTGCTTAGGAGGTCCTTAATGGTTTCAAATGCTTGTTGGGCAGCCCCACTCCATTCAAACCTCCCCTTCTTAATACATTCGAGTCAATGGTGCAACAACACTACTAAAACTCTTCACAAAGCGTCTATAAAACGAAGCAAGACCATGAAACGAACGTACCTCGGTGATGGATGAAGGAATAGGCCACGTTTTTATAGCTCGCTACTTTGGAAGGATCAACGAAAACGCCTTCACTTGACACAATGTAACCAAGGAAGGTCACACTTGGCACCAAAAACGAACACTTTTCTAACTTGCCATAGAGCTTTTGCTTCCTCAAAGCCTCGAACACAGACCCTCAAATGGCTCAAATGATCCACCACACTTCGACTATACACGAGTATATCATCGAGATACACCACCACATACTTGCCAATGAAAGGTTTCAAGACTTCGTTCATCAATCGCATAAATGTACTAGGAGCATTTGACAACCCAAAAGGCATTACCAACCACTCGTACAACCCTAGTTTAGTCTTAAAAGCCGTCTTCCACTCGTCACCTTCTCTCATTCTAATTTGGTGATAACCACTACGCAAATCAATTTTAGAGAAAACAGTGGAACCATGCAATTCATCAAGTAAATCATCTAACCTTGGGATCGGAAATCTATACTTGATGGTGATGTTGTTTACGGCCCTCGAATCAATACACATGCGCCATGTACCATCCTTCTTAGGCACCAAAAGTGTAGGAACCGCACACGGGCTCATGCTCTCTCTCACATAACCTCTTATCATGAGCTCTTCAATTTGACGTTGCAACTCCTTCGTCTCTTGAGGATTGCACCTATAAGCTGCTTTATTTGGCAATGAAGCACCGGGAA
Source organism: Beta corolliflora (assembly GCA_947648045.1). Taxonomy (NCBI): domain Eukaryota; kingdom Viridiplantae; phylum Streptophyta; class Magnoliopsida; order Caryophyllales; family Amaranthaceae; genus Beta; species Beta corolliflora. Next base: position 139,881 of record CANSZD010003259.1, on the reverse strand, counting down.
CTAGATCGATTTGATGCTCAATACCTCGAATGGGTGGCAAACCAGGTGGCAAGTCTTCCGGAAATACATCCTTGAACTCCTCAAGTACTCGTTGCAAACACTTTGGGAACTTCATGCTAGAATCTGCTTCGTCAGTTGTAGGATTGGCGAAAAGAACGAAAGCCCTTCCTTCTTGTGCAAACTCATGCTCAAATTGTTGCTCATTCAAGAATAGTACCTCCTTAGGTTTAGCTAGAGTGCTCAAAGGCTTGAGTGCTGTCCTCTTTTTACCCACCTTAGCTATGTAGACGTTCGCCCTCCCATCATACTTGACATACCTATCATATTGCCAAGGTCGCCCCAAAAGGAGGTGACAAGCATCCATATCACACACATCACATAAGACTTCATCTTTGAATTTGCCTATAGAGAAGGCAATCAAGGCTTGCTTAGTAACCCGTACATCACTACCATCACTCAACCAATGTAGCTTGTAAGGCTTAGGGTGAACCGTAGTAGGCCACTTTAACTTGTCTACTAAGGTGGAAGAAACCACATTAGTACAACTGCCGGTGTCAATAATAAGCTCACATACTCTATCCTTCACCAAGCATCGAGTAAGAAAAATACGTTCTCTTTGCGTCTCCAATGGCATAGGTTTAGTGTACAATGTGCGCCTAAGAATAAGGTGTCTCCCTCCTTGTTCCGGCTCTTCCTCCGAATCAGCTACAAACCCATCTTCCTCCTCCAATGGCTCACCTTCCTCTTCCTCCTTATCACTCGTCTCTCCCTTTCTTGCAAGTCCTTCCTCAATTTCATGTATGTCACGCAAAGTCATAACCCTATTACTAGGGCAATCTTTAATAACATGGCCATAACCCTTACATTTAAAACATACCTTCCTATCATCCGGTGTTAAGGGGTGTATTCTCTCTCTCCTTGTCCTTCTTGAATCTCTCAAAGCGTGTAGGGGGTTTAGTGTAAGTAGAACTCCCCCCCTTGTCTTCCATATTCTTCGAAGAGTTCCTTATAAAGGGTTTCGAATACGCAGCCTTCTTCCCTTTTGCATGCTTTTCAACTTTCATGGCAACCTTGCAAACCTCTTCAAACGACCAATAAGGTTGCAAATCCACCTTCTTTGCAATAGATTTGTCGAGACCAGTGATAAATCGTGCAATCTTGTGCTCGGTTCTTTCCTCCAAGTCACACATCATGCATAACTTTTCAAATTCAACTACGTACTCCTCAACAGTAAGGGAGTTTTGTTTCAATCCTTGCAACTTCAAATACATGTCTTGAACGAAATCACTAGGCAAGAATCGTTTTTTTAGTCTAACCTTCAAGGCTTCCCAGGAACTCAACCGTGGTTTCCCTTCCTTGCTCCTCTTAGTCTTGAGGTTTTCATACCAAAGACTTGCATACCCCGTGAGTTTTAAAACAGCTACCTTGAACCTTTTGTGATCATCATAGTCTTTATAGTCAAATACTCATTCAATTCGTTGCATCCATTCAAGGAACTTTTCCGGTTTCATTCCTCCATCGAACTCTGGCAAATCAAGTCTTAGACCTCGGTCATCATCTTGATTTCGTTGTGGTCTATTGCGAGGGTGATACTCCTCATCCGAATTAGATGAAAGCTCATCATGAACACTCCTAACAGGACTAGGAGAGTTTCGATGTGTTCTTCGGTTTTGTCCGTCTTGGAGTAGCCTTAGCACCTCATCCATGCGTAACCTTAAATCTTCCAGCTCTCTATCCCGACGTAAGTTATTTGCTTGCTCTAAAGTCAAGCCTCGAGGCACCCTTGGTTGCCCACCATCTCCCTTCGGGAGAATCGTCCTCCATGTCGAAGGTCCAAACAAAGACTTGGACACAATTTTCTTGGTGTTTCTTGTGGATCTTGGACGAATTTTTTTCACCACTATACTCCTTGGATGATTGATCTTTGATAGAACTTTGTAAAAATTCTGGAATCTTTAGAAAAAGATACGTTCTTGGTCGAGTTCTTGAAGAATCTTGAATTGCAATGCTAACGTACAACGTTGGTCTTCCCCTTGTGGAGGGAAAAAAATTCGGCTGTTTGTAGGATGTTCTTCCTAGCTCGTGATACCATATGATGTATCTAATCTTGTGGGATTAAATACTTGTGCGGAAATTATGATTAAAGTAACAAAAACGAACGATAAAACCCTTAAATCACGAATGATTAGCTTTGTTTGAGTTCATTTTACTTTAATTTGATTAAATTAGCTTTGTTGAATGCATTTGAGTTTAATTTGATTCAATTAGCTTTAATTGAATGCATTTGAGATTCATTTGAATCAATAAGTTTTGTTTGACTTCATTTGACTTTCATTTGATTCAATTAGCTATGTTTGAGTTTGTTTGACTTTCATTTGATTCAATTAGCTTTGTTTGACTTCATTTTACTTTAATTTTATTCAATTAACTTTGTTGAATGCATTTGAGTTTCATTTGATTTAATTCGCTTTGTTGAATGCATTTGAGTTTATTTGATTCAATCAGCTTTGTTGAATGCATTTTAGTTTCATTTGATTCAATTAGCTTTATTGGACTTCATTTGACTTTCATTTGATACGATTAGCTTTGTTTGACTTCATTTGATTCAATTAGCTTTGTTTGACTTCATTTTACATTAGTTTGATTTAATTAGCTTTGTTGAATGCACTTGAGCTTCATTTGATTCACTTAGCTTTGTTGAATGCATTTGAGTTTCATTTAATTCAATTAGCTTTACTGAATGCATTTGAGTTTCATTTGATTCAATAAATTTTGTTTGACTTCGCTTGACTTTAATTTGAATCAATTAGCTTTGTTTAATGCATTTGAGTTTCATTCGATTCAATTAGCTTTGTTGAATGCATTTGAGTTTCATTTGATTCAATTAGCTTTGTTGAATGCATTTGAGTTTATTTGATTCAATTTGCTTTGTTGAATGCATTTGAGTTTCCTTTGATTCAATTAGCATTATTGGACTTCATTTGACTTTCATTTGATAAATTATCTTTGGTTGACTTCATTTGATTCAATTAGCTTTTTTTGTCTTCATTTTACTTTAATTTAATTCAATTAGCTTTGTTGAATGCATTTGAGATTCATTTAATTTAATTAGCTTTGTTTGAGTTCATTTTACTTTAATTTGATTCAATTAGCTTTGTTGAATGCATTTGAGTTTAATTTGATTCAATTAGCTTTAATTGAATGCATTTGAGATTCATTTGAATCAATAAGTTTTGTTTGACTTCATTTGACTTTCATTTGATTCAATTAGCTTTGTTTGACTTCATTTTACTTTAATTTTATTCAATTAACTTTGTTGAATGCATTTGAGTTTCATTTGATTTAATTCGTTTTGTTGAATGCATTTGAGTTTATTTGATTCAATTAGCTTTGTTGAATGCATTTGAGTTTCATTTGATTCAATTAGCTTTATTGGACTTCATTTGACTTTCATTTGATACGATTAGCTTTGTTAGACTTCATTTGATTCAATTAGCTTTGTTTGACTTCATTTTACTTTAATTTGATTTAATTAGCTTTGTTGAATGCACTTGAGTTTCATTTGATTCACTTAGCTTTGTTGAATGCATTTGAGTTTCGTTTGATTCAATTAACTTTACTGAATGCATTTGAGTTTCATTTGATTTAATAAGTTTTGTTTGACTTCGTTTGACTTTAATTTGAATCAATTAGCTTTGTTTAATGCATTTGAGTTTCATTTGATTCAATTAGCTTTGTAGAATGCATTTGAGTTTCATTTGATTCAATTGGATTTGTTGAATGCATTTGAGTTTATTTGATTCAATTAGCTTTGTTGAATGCATTTGAGTTTCATTTGATTCAATTAGCTTTATTGGACTTCATTTGACTTTCATTTGATACGATTAGCTTTGTTTGACTTCATTTGATTCAATTAGCTTTGTTTGACTTCATTTTACTTTAATTTGATTTAATTAGCTTTGTTGAATGCACTTGAGTTTCATTTGATTCACTTAGCTTTGTTGAATGCATTTGAGTTTCGTTTGATTCAATTAACTTTACTGAATGCATTTGAGTTTCATTTGATTTAATAAGTTTTGTTTGACTTCGTTTGACTTTAATTTGAATCAATTAGCTTTGTTTAATGCATTTGAGTTTCATTTGATTCAATTAGCTTTGTAGAATGCATTTGAGTTTCATTTGATTCAATTGGATTTGTTGAATGCATTTGAGTTTATTTGATTCAATTAGCTTTGTTGAATGCCTTTGAGTTTCATTTGATTCAATTAGCATTATTGGACTTCATTGGACTTTCATTTGATAAATTATCTTTGGTTGACTTCATTTAATTCAATTAGCTTTTTTTGACTTTATTTTACTTTAATTTAATTCAATTAGCTTTGTTCAATGCATTTGAGATTCATTTGATTCAATAAGTTTTGTTTGACTTCATTTGACTTTCATTTGATTCAATTAGCTTTGTTGAATACATTTGAGTTTCAATTGATTCTATTAGCTTTATTGAATGCATTAGAGATTCATTTGATTCAATAGGTTTTGTTTGACTTCATTTGACTTTCATTTGATTCAATTAGCTTTGTTGAATGCATTTGAGTTTCATTTGATTATATTAGCTATGTTTGACTTTGTTTGACTTTCATTTGATTCAATTAGCTTTGTATGACTTCATTTGACTTTCATTTGATTCAATTAGCTTTGTTTGACTTCATTTTACTTTAATTTGGTTCAATTAGCTTTGTTGAATGCATTTGAGTTTCATTTGATTCTATTAGCTATGTTTGACTTCATTTGAGTTTCATTTGATTCTATTAGCTATGTTTGACTTCATTTGACTTTCATTTGATTCAATTAGCTTTGTTTGACTTCATTTTACTTTAATTTGATTCAATTATCTTTGTTAAATGCATTTGAGTTAAAATTTGATTCAATTAGCTTTAATTGAATGCATTTGAGATTCATTTGATTCAATAAGTTTTGTTTGACTTCATTTAACTTTCATTTGATTCAATTAGCTTTGTTGAATGCATTTGAGTTTCATTTGATTCTATTAGATATGTTTGACTTTGTTTGACTTTCAGTTGATTCAATTAGCTTTGTTAGACTTCCTTTTACTTTAATTTGATTCAATTAGCTTTGTTGAATGCATTTGAGTTTCATTTGATTTAAGTCGCTTTGTTGAATGCATTTGAGTTTATTTGATTCAACTAGCTTTGTTGAATGCATTTGAGTTTCATTTGATTCAGTTAGCTTTATTGGACTTCATTTGACTTTCATTTGATACGATTAGCTTTGTTTGACTTCATTTGATTCAATTAGCTTTGTTTGACTTCATTTTACTTTAATTTGATTCAATTAGCTTTGTTGAATGCACTTGAGTTTCATTTGATTCAATTAGCTTTGTTGAATGCATTTGAGTTTCATTTGATTGAATTAGCTTTAGTGAATGCATTTGAGTTTCATTTGATTCAATAAGTTTTGTTTGACTTCGTTTGACTTTAATTTGAATCAATTAGCTTTTGTTTAATGCATTTGAGTTTCATTTGATTCAATTAATTTTGTTGAATGCATTTAATTTTCATTTGATTCTGGTACGAAATGGGAAGGTACCAAGATTATTAAGGATGGCTTACATGATCATCCTTAACCCTGATTTAGTATCACCTATTCTACCTAACAAGATCCGTTGGATATGGCTCATATCATGGATTAGGATCACTTGTTAGAAGTTTAGCTAAGTACTAATCTTAATTAGTTTTTTTGTAATAATTAGTTAAGTAGAAATAGAACAGAAGTGAAGACGTTCACGTTCAACCGGAGATTCTGGCGCAGCGAAATCGTTTTGGTTATTGTGAGAAATCTACAAATCATTTTCCAGTGATTCTTTTTTTGTTGGATTTCTAACATCTTGAAGTTTCATCCTACAAAATTTGGTTAGATTTCATGAAGAAACGAAGTTGCAGTAGCCTTTCAATTGAGACGTCAATTCTGGATCAGTTTTGCGGTTTTGTAAAACCGAGTATATTTTGTTTAGTTTAAGTTGTAATATGGGACGAACCATGCTTGGGGACGTGAATCACCCTAGGGACGTGTGAAAGGGGTTCTTGGAGATATTTGTGGAGCTTGTGTTGCAAGCTAAGGGAAGCCTTCCACTTGGGTGTGGAAAACCGGCCCTCCTTCCCTTTTAGTCAACAAAACACACAACAACACTATTCCTTCTTACATCTTTGTTGGATTAAGAGATATTTGTTGTTTAATTGCTTTGTTTAATTACCTTAGTGTATTAGATATTTATGGCTGATTTGTTAAGCCTTTTTAGCTCTTTGCTATATATATGTAATGGTGATCATAAATAAAAATCAGATTTGAATGTTGAAATTGAGCTTTGTGCTTATTGAAAATTTGGATAGCTAAATCCGAAAATTCCTCTTGTGATTAAGAAGTGATCTTAATCTTGAAATCCTTGAGTTAAGTGAGTAAACTTAATTTAAGAGAGAGTTAATATAATTAGTGAGTTTAAACTAATTAAATCCACTCTCAAAAACCTCCTAAATCAGTTTCTAAGTAAGATAAACTTCAAAACCGATTTAGAATCCTTAAGCATAAATAAGTGAGTAAAGCTTATCGAGCTTAGGTTACATTTTCATATATCATTTCGCATCGATTCATTTAGCTATGTTTGACTTTATTTTAGTTTCATTTGATTCAATTAGCTATGTTAGACTTCATTTGATTTTCATTTGATTCAATTAGCTTTGTTTAATGCATTTGAGTTTCATTTGATTCAATTAGCTTTGTTGAATGCATTTGAGTTTCATTTGATTCTATTAGCTATGTTTGACTTCGTTTGACTTTCATTTGATTCAATTAGCTTTATTTGGCTTCATTTTACTTTAATTTGATTAAATTTACTTTGTTGAATGCATTTGAGTTTCACTTGATTCAATTAGCTTTATTTGAATGCATTTGAGTTTCATTTGATTCAATTAGCTTTGTTTGACTTCATTTGACTTTCATTTGATTCAATTTGCTTTAATGATTGCATTTGAGTTTCATTTGATTCAATTAGCTTTGTTGAATGCATTTGAGTTTCATTTGATTCAATTAGCTTTGTTTGACTTCATTTGATTTTCATTTGATTCGATTAGCTTTGTTTAATGCATTTGAGTTTCATTTGATTCAATTAGCTTTGTTTGAATGCATTTGAGTTTAATTTAATTTAATTGGCTTTGTTGAATGTATTTGAGTTTCATATGATTCAATTATCTTAATTGAATGCATTTGAGTTTCATTTGAATCAATTAGCTTTGTTGATTTGAGTTCATTTGATACAATTAGCTTTGATTGAATTCATTTGACTTTCATTTGATTCACTTTGCTTTATTGAATGCATTTGAGTTTCATTGGATTCAATTAGCTTTGTTGAATGTATTTGAGTTTCATTTGATTCAATTAGCTATGTTTGACTTCATTTGACTTTCATTTGATTCAATTAGCTATGTTTAATGCATTTGAGTTTCATTTGATTCAATTAGCTTTGTTGAATGCATTTGAGTTTCATTTGATTCTATTAACTATGTTTGACTTCATTTGACTTTCATTTGATTTAATTAGCTTTGTTTGACTTCATTTTACATTAATTTGATTCAATTAGCTTTGTTGAATGCATTTGAGTTTCATTTGATTCTATTAGCTATGTTTGACTTCATTTGACTTTCATTTGATTCAATTAGCTTTGTTTGACTTTATTTTACTCTAATTTGATTCAATTAGCTTTGTTTGAATGCATTTGAGTTTCAATTTGATTCAATTAGCTTTATTTGAATTCATTTGTTGTTTCATTTGACTTTCATTTGATTTAATTAGCTTTATTGAATGCATTTGAGTTTCATTTGATTCAATTAGCTTTGTTGAATGCATTTGAGTTCCATTTGATTTAATTAGCAATGTTTGACTTCATTTGACTTTCATTTGATTCAATTAGCTTTGTTTAATGCATTTGAGTTTCATTTGATTCAATTAGCTTTGTTGAATGCATTTGAGTTTCATTTGATTCTATTAGCTATGTTTGACTTTATTTGACTTTAATTTGATTCAATTAGCTTTTTTTGATTTCATTTGACTTTAATTTGATTCTATTAGCTTTGTAGAATGCATATGAGTTTCATTTGACTCAATTAGCTTTGTTGAATACATTTGAGTTTCATTTGATTCTATTAGCTATGTTTGACTTTCATTTGATTCAATTAGCTTTGTTTGACTTCATTTTACTTTAATTTGATTCAATTAATGATGGCGTGGCTTCTTCATTGCTTCTTGTCAAGGACTACAAGTTCATTAGTTTGGTTGGAGAAACCATTCATTCTATCTTTCAAGGTCCGGTTTTTACTAGCATTGATTCTTCCTTAGAGTCCTTTGTTAGTATGGTTTCTTAGTTAGTTAATTTCTTTCTTGTTCTTAGGAGATTGAATAAGTTAGAGTAGTTTTTTGTTTTCAATTAAATCCGGATTGCATAATTAATTGATGTAATTAGTTAGTCATTCGAATAGGATGTAATAGTGGTGTAAGTTACTACAAACATGGAGAGTACATGGAGGGCGTGGCTATGAACGTGCAAAAGAGGTTGAAAGCCTTTGAACCATTTAGTGTGGATGATGCGAAAATAAGCCACCTCTCACGTGTGTTTAGGAGACCCACTAACAGCGGAAACAAACGAACAATGGATATAGACTTTTAGTCGAAAGAATCACTCTTAAAACTAAAAGAATTGTGTTTACTTAAGTTTGATAAGCTTCACTCACTTACTTCCACTTAAGGGTTCTAAATCTGATTAGAGGCTTCACTCACCTAGAAACTGATTTAGGAGGGTTTTGAGAGTAATTCAATTAGCTTCACTCACTAATTATCCTAACTCTCTCTTAGGTTAAGTTTAACTCACTTAACTCAAGGATTTCAAGATTAAGATCACTTCTTAATCACAAGAGGAAATTTCGGGTTTGCACTCCAAAAGTTCGAATAAGCACAATGCTCAATTTCAACATTCAAATCTGATTTTCCATTGATGAACCATATTACATATATATAGCAAAGAGCTAAAAAGGCTTAACAAATCAGCCATAAATATCTAATACACTAAGGTAATTAAACAAAGCAATTAAACAACAAATATCTCTTAATCCAACAAAGATGTAAGGGGTGAATAGTGTTGTTTGTGTGTTTTGTTGACTTTGGGGACAAAGGTGGACTGGTTTTCTCAAGCAAGTGGGGGGCTTCTCTTAGCTTGCAAGTAAAGCTCCAAGAGTTCCCTTTACACGTCCCAAGTATAATTCACGTCCCCAAGCAATGGTTCGGTCCCATATTACAATGTTTCTACGAAATCACCAAATTAATTTCCGGTTTTACAAAACCACAAAAAAAGATTACAAAAATCTACTAACTAATTAAGATTAGTACTTAGCTAAACTTCTAACAAGTGATCCTAATCCATGATATGAGCCATATCCAACGGATCTTGTTAGGTCGAATAGGTGATACTAAATCAGGGTTAAGGATGATCATGTAAGCCATCCTTAATAATCTTGGTACCTTCCCATTTCGTACCATTCTCTCTTTCTTCAAAAGAATTCGACCTCGAATTCTGTTGTTCGAGCTTGACGGTTGTGCATAATCTTTCTTGTTCACCTCCATGCTCTTTAGAATTGGTGCTTTGCTTCATTTTGGTAATGGTAGTTGTTCTATCGAAACAACCTCCAATGAGGCTACCTTTTAACTCCCTCGTTTGTTTTTGCATCCAATTCATACACACTTGTCTGCTCTTCTTCTTCTTCAGCACTAACTTCACTCTCTCCTTCTTGGGATTGAAGCTTCTCTACTGATAGAGACACTTTCTTCTTGTGAAGTTTTTGCTTCTTATCTTCTTGCATTTGTTGCCTCAAGAATCGAACCTTTTGATTAGCTTCTTGCATCCGTGCAAAAACTTCAACTAGTTCATCCATATTAACAACAATACACTTATAGAAGTTCAAGATGAACTACTATTACAATGAATACAAACAGAAGAAAAAAAACATTCTGCCTAGAAACTGCCCAGAATTTTCACCAAAAATTCGAGCTTCAAAACCTAATCAAATCAACTTGAAATTGAATGAAATTTTGTCACAACGTAGCCCTAGGTGTTTTAAGCACTCGACCAAAATTTCATAAAAAAATAACAAACCAATTGATTGCAGTTTTTATTTTTCTAAAGCTGGTCCAGATTAATCCGGTTTTAGACCACTTAAGAAAAACACGCTGATTATGCTAGCAAATGACCACCAAAAGTTATGAAATTTTACAGGCCAAAACTAGACATAAAAATAACCACTTTCAAAAAAAGAATCACCCAAAAACACGATCTGAGATGTGAGAACCTCGCGTTCAAAGTTACCTCAAAAAACTGTCTTTTACGGGTTGCTTCCTTTTGCTTCTTTTTTGTGGTTTTCCTTCTTCTCCAAGAACGTCTAAGTGCCAAGAGGACTTAGAGGGCTGGAGCTCTGATACCACTTGATGCGAAAATAAGCCACCTCTCACGTGTGTTTAGGAGACCCACTAACAAGCGGAAACAAACGAACAATGGATATAGACTTTTAGTCGAAAGAATCACTCTTAAAACTAAAAGAATTGTGTTTACTTAAGTTTGATAAGCTTCACTCACTTACTTCCACTTAAGGGTTCTAAATCGATTAGAGGCTTCACTCACCTAGAAACCGATTTAGGAGGGTTTTGAGAGTAATTCAATTAGCTTCACTCACTAATTATCCTAACTCTCTCTTAGGTTAAGTTTAACTCACTTAACTCAAGGATTTCAAGATTAAGATCACTTCTTAATCACAAGAGGAAATTTCGGGTTTGCACTCCAAAAGTTCGAATAAGCACAATGCTCAATTTCAACATTCAAATCTGATTTTCCATTGATGAACCATATTACATATATATAGCAAAGAGCTAAAAAGGCTTAACAAATCAGCCATAAATATCTAATACACTAAGGTAATTAAACAAAGCAATTAAACAACAAATATCTCTTAATCCAACAAAGATGTAAGGGGTGAATAGTGTTGTTTGTGTGTTTTGTTGACTTTGGGGACAAAGGTGGCCGGTTTTCTCACCAAAGTGGGGGGCTTCTCTTAGCTTGCAAGTAAAGCTCCAAGAGTTCCCTTTACACGTCCCAAGTATAATTCACGTCCCCAAGCATGGTTCGTCCCATATTACAATTTACGCTACACAAAATAATTTCCGGTTTTTACAAAACCGTAAATTACAAAACACTAATTAAGATTAGTACTTAGCTAAACTTCTAACAAGTGATCCTAATCCATGATATGAGCCATATCCAACGGATCTTGTTAGGTCGAATAGGTGATACTAAATCAGGGTTAAGGATGATCATGTAAGCCATCCTTAATAATCTTGGTACCTTCCCATTTCGTACCATTCTCTCTTTCTTCAAAAGAATTCGACCTCGAATTCTGTTGTTGGAGCTTGACGGTTGTGCATAATCTTTCTTGTTCACCTCCATGCTCTTTAGAATTGGTGCTTGCTTCATTTTGTAATGGTAGTTGTTCTATCGAAACAACCTCCAATGAGGCTACCTTTACTCCCTCGTTTGTTTTTGCATCCAATTCATACACACTTGTCTGCTCTTCTTCTTCTTCAGCACTAACTTCACTCTCTCCTTCTTGGGATTGAAGCTTCTCTACCGATAGAGACACTTTCTTCTTGTGAAGTTTTTGCTTCTTATCTTCTTGCATTTGTTGCCTCAAGAATCGAACCTTTTGATTAGCTTCTTGCATCCGTGCAAAAACTTCAACTAGTTCATCCATATTAACAACAATACACTTATAGAAGTTCAAGATGAACTACTATTACAATGAATACAAACAGAAGAAAAAAAACATTCTGCCTAGAAACTGCCCAGAATTTTCACCAAAAATTCGAGCTTCAAAACCTAATCAAATCAACTTGAAATTGAATGAAATTTTGTCACAACGTAGCCCTAGGTGTTTTAAGCACTCGACCAAAATTTCATAAAAAAATAACAAACCAATTGATTGCAGTTTTTATTTTTCTAAAGCTGGTCCAGATTAATCCGGTTTTAGACCACTTAAGAAAAACACGCTGATTATGCTAGCAAATGACCACCAAAAGTTATGAAATTTTACAGGCCAAAACTAGACATAAAAATAACCACTTTCAAAAAAAGAATCACCCAAAAACACGATCTGAGATGTGAGAACCTCGCGTTCAAAGTTACCTCAAAAAACTGTCTTTTACGGGTTGCTTCCTTTTGCTTCTTTTTTGTGGTTTTCCTTCTTCTCCAAGAACGTCTAAGTGCCAAGAGGACTTAGAGGGCTGGAGCTCTGATACCACTTGATGCGAAAATAAGCCACCTCTCACGTGTGTTTAGGAGACCCACTAACAGCGGAAACAAACGAACAATGGATATAGACTTTTAGTCGAAAGAATCACTCTTAAAACTAAAAGAATTGTGTTTACTTAAGTTTGATAAGCTTCACTCACTTACTTCCACTTAAGGGTTCTAAATCTGATTAGAGGCTTCACTCACCTAGAAACTGATTTAGGAGGGTTTTGAGAGTAATTCAATTAGCTTCACTCACTAATTATCCTAACTCTCTCTTAGGTTAAGTTTAACTCACTTAACTCAAGGATTTCAAGATTAAGATCACTTCTTAATCACAAGAGGAAATTTCGGGTTTGCACTCCAAAAGTTCGAATAAGCACAATGCTCAATTTCAACATTCAAATCTGATTTTCCATTGATGAACCATATTACATATATATAGCAAAGAGCTAAAAAGGCTTAACAAATCAGCCATAAATATCTAATACACTAAGGTAATTAAACAAAGCAATTAAACAACAAATATCTCTTAATCCAACAAAGATGTAAGGGGTGAATAGTGTTGTTTGTGTGTTTTGTTGACTTTGGGGACAAAGGTGGCTGGTTTTCTCAAGCAAGTGGGGGGCTTCTCTTAGCTTGCAAGTAAAGCTCCAAGAGTTCCCTTTACACGTCCCAAGTATAATTCACGTCCCCAAGCATGGTTCGTCCCATATTACAATTTACGCTACACAAAATAATTTCCGGTTTTACAAAACCGTAAATTACAAAAACTGTAATTAAGATTAGTACTTAGCTAAACTTCTAACAAGTGATCCTAATCCATGATATGAGCCATATCCAACGGATCTTGTTAGGTCGAATAGGTGATACTAAATCAGGGTTAAGGATGATCATGTAAGCCATCCTTAATAATCTTGGTACCTTCCCATTTCGTACCATTCTCTCTTTCTTCAAAAGAATTCGACCTCGAATTCTGTTGTTCGAGCTTGACGGTTGTGCATAATCTTTCTTGTTCACCTCCATGCTCTTTAGAATTGGTGCTGCTTCATTTTGTAATGGTAGTTGTTCTATCGAAACAACCTCCAATGAGGCTACCTTTACTCCCTCGTTTGTTTTTGCATCCAATTCATACACACTTGTCTGCTCTTCTTCTTCTTCAGCACTAACTTCACTCTCTCCTTCTTGGGATTGAAGCTTCTCTACTGATAGAGACACTTTCTTCTTGTGAAGTTTTTGCTTCTTATCTTCTTGCATTTGTTGCCTCAAGAATCGAACCTTTTGATTAGCTTCTTGCATCCGTGCAAAAACTTCAACTAGTTCATCCATATTAACAACAATACACTTATAGAAGTTCAAGATGAACTACTATTACAATGAATACAAACAGAAGAAAAAAAACATTCTGCCTAGAAACTGCCCAGAATTTTCACCAAAAATTCGAGCTTCAAAACCTAATCAAATCAACTTGAAATTGAATGAAATTTTGTCACAACGTAGCCCTAGGTGTTTTAAGCACTCGACCAAAATTTCATAAAAAAATAACAAACCAATTGATTGCAGTTTTTATTTTTCTAAAGCTGGTCCAGATTAATCCGGTTTTAGACCACTTAAGAAAAACACGCTGATTATGCTAGCAAATGACCACCAAAAGTTATGAAATTTTACAGGCCAAAACTAGACATAAAAATAACCACTTTCAAAAAAAGAATCACCCAAAAACACGATCTGAGATGTGAGAACCTCGCGTTCAAAGTTACCTCAAAAAACTGTCTTTTACGGGTTGCTTCCTTTTGCTTCTTTTTTGTGGTTTTCCTTCTTCTCCAAGAACGTCTAAGTGCCAAGAGGACTTAGAGGGCTGGAGCTCTGATACCACTTGATGCGAAAATAAGCCACCTCTCACGTGTGTTTAGGAGACCCACTAACAGCGGAAACAAACGAACAATGGATATAGACTTTTAGTCGAAAGAATCACTCTTAAAACTAAAAGAATTGTGTTTACTTAAGTTTGATAAGCTTCACTCACTTACTTCCACTTAAGGGTTCTAAATCGATTAGAGGCTTCACTCACCTAGAAACTGATTTAGGAGGGTTTTGAGAGTAATTCAATTAGCTTCACTCACTAATTATCCTAACTCTCTCTTAGGTTAAGTTTAACTCACTTAACTCAAGGATTTCAAGATTAAGATCACTTCTTAATCACAAGAGGAAATTTCGGGTTTGCACTCCAAAAGTTCGAATAAGCACAATGCTCAATTTCAACATTCAAATCTGATTTTCCATTGATGAACCATATTACATATATATAGCAAAGAGCTAAAAAGGCTTAACAAATCAGCCATAAATATCTAATACACTAAGGTAATTAAACAAAGCAATTAAACAACAAATATCTCTTAATCCAACAAAGATGTAAGGGGTGAATAGTGTTGTTTGTGTGTTTTGTTGACTTTGGGGACAAAGGTGGCTGGTTTTCTCAAGCAAGTGGGGGGCTTCTCTTAGCTTGCAAGTAAAGCTCCAAGAGTTCCCTTTACACGTCCCAAGTATAATTCACGTCCCCAAGCATGGTTCGTCCCATATTACAATTTACGCTACACAAAATAATTTCCGGTTTTACAAAACCGTAAATTACAAAAACTGTAATTAAGATTAGTACTTAGCTAAACTTCTAACAAGTGATCCTAATCCATGATATGAGCCATATCCAACGGATCTTGTTAGGTCGAATAGGTGATACTAAATCAGGGTTAAGGATGATCATGTAAGCCATCCTTAATAATCTTGGTACCTTCCCATTTCGTACCATTCTCTCTTTCTTCAAAAGAATTCGACCTCGAATTCCGTTGTTGGAGCTTGACGGTTGTGCATAATCTTTCTTGTTCACCTCCATGCTCTTTAGAATTGGTGCTTGCTTCATTTTGTAATGGTAGTTGTTCTATCGAAACAACCTCCAATGAGGCTACCTTTACTCCCTCGTTTGTTTTTGCATCCAATTCATACACACTTGTCTGCTCTTCTTCTTCTTCAGCACTAACTTCACTCTCTCCTTCTTGGGATTGAAGCTTCTCTCTTGATAGAGACACTTTCTTCTTGTGAAGTTTTTGCTTCTTATCTTCTTGCATTTGTTGCCTCAAGAATCGAACCTTTTGATTAGCTTCTTGCATCCGTGCAAAAACTTCAACTAGTTCATCCATATTAACAACAATACACTTATAGAAGTTCAAGATGAACTACTATTACAATGAATACAAACAGAAGAAAAAAAACATTCTGCCTAGAAACTGCCCAGAATTTTCACCAAAAATTCGAGCTTCAAAACCTAATCAAATCAACTTGAAATTGAATGAAATTTTGTCACAACGTAGCCCTAGGTGTTTTAAGCACTCGACCAAAATTTCATAAAAAAATAACAAACCAATTGATTGCAGTTTTTATTTTTCTAAAGCTGGTCCAGATTAATCCGGTTTTAGACCACTTAAGAAAAACACGCTGATTATGCTAGCAAATGACCACCAAAAGTTATGAAATTTTACAGGCCAAAACTAGACATAAAAATAACCACTTTCAAAAAAAGAATCACCCAAAAACACGATCTGAGATGTGAGAACCTCGCGTTCAAAGTTACCTCAAAAAACTGTCTTTTACGGGTTGCTTCCTTTTGCTTCTTTTTTGTGGTTTTCCTTCTTCTCCAAGAACGTCTAAGTGCCAAGAGGACTTAGAGGGCTGGAGCTCTGATACCACTTGATGCGAAAATAAGCCACCTCTCACGTGTGTTTAGGAGACCCACTAACAGCGGAAACAAACGAACAATGGATATAGACTTTTAGTCGAAAGAATCACTCTTAAAACTAAAAGAATTGTGTTTACTTAAGTTTGATAAGCTTCACTCACTTACTTCCACTTAAGGGTTCTAAATCTGATTAGAGGCTTCACTCACCTAGAAACTGATTTAGGAGGGTTTTGAGAGTAATTCAATTAGCTTCACTCACTAATTATCCTAACTCTCTCTTAGGTTAAGTTTAACTCACTTAACTCAAGGATTTCAAGATTAAGATCACTTCTTAATCACAAGAGGAAATTTCGGGTTTGCACTCCAAAAGTTCGAATAAGCACAATGCTCAATTTCAACATTCAAATCTGATTTTCCATTGATGAACCATATTACATATATATAGCAAAGAGCTAAAAAGGCTTAACAAATCAGCCATAAATATCTAATACACTAAGGTAATTAAACAAAGCAATTAAACAACAAATATCTCTTAATCCAACAAAGATGTAAGGGGTGAATAGTGTTGTTTGTGTGTTTTGTTGACTTTGGGGACAAAGGTGGCTGGTTTTCTCAAGCAAGTGGGGGGCTTCTCTTAGCTTGCAAGTAAAGCTCCAAGAGTTCCCTTTACACGTCCCAAGTATAATTCACGTCCCCAAGCATGGTTCGTCCCATATTACAATTTACGCTACACAAAATAATTTCCGGTTTTACAAAACCGTAAATTACAAAAACTGTAATTAAGATTAGTACTTAGCTAAACTTCTAACAAGTGATCCTAATCCATGATATGAGCCATATCCAACGGATCTTGTTAGGTCGAATAGGTGATACTAAATCAGGGTTAAGGATGATCATGTAAGCCATCCTTAATAATCTTGGTACCTTCCCATTTCGTACCATTCTCTCTTTCTTCAAAAGAATTCGACCTCGAATTCTGTTGTTCGAGCTTGACGGTTGTGCATAATCTTTCTTGTTCACCTCCATGCTCTTTAGAATTGGTGCTGCTTCATTTTGTAATGGTAGTTGTTCTATCGAAACAACCTCCAATGAGGCTACCTTTACTCCCTCGTTTGTTTTTGCATCCAATTCATACACACTTGTCTGCTCTTCTTCTTCTTCAGCACTAACTTCACTCTCTCCTTCTTGGGATTGAAGCTTCTCTACTGATAGAGACACTTTCTTCTTGTGAAGTTTTTGCTTCTTATCTTCTTGCATTTGTTGCCTCAAGAATCGAACCTTTTGATTAGCTTCTTGCATCCGTGCAAAAACTTCAACTAGTTCATCCATATTAACAACAATACACTTATAGAAGTTCAAGATGAACTACTATTACAATGAATACAAACAGAAGAAAAAAAACATTCTGCCTAGAAACTGCCCAGAATTTTCACCAAAAATTCGAGCTTCAAAACCTAATCAAATCAACTTGAAATTGAATGAAATTTTGTCACAACGTAGCCCTAGGTGTTTTAAGCACTCGACCAAAATTTCATAAAAAAATAACAAACCAATTGATTGCAGTTTTTATTTTTCTAAAGCTGGTCCAGATTAATCCGGTTTTAGACCACTTAAGAAAAACACGCTGATTATGCTAGCAAATGACCACCAAAAGTTATGAAATTTTACAGGCCAAAACTAGACATAAAAATAACCACTTTCAAAAAAAGAATCACCCAAAAACACGATCTGAGATGTGAGAACCTCGCGTTCAAAGTTACCTCAAAAAACTGTCTTTTACGGGTTGCTTCCTTTTGCTTCTTTTTTGTGGTTTTCCTTCTTCTCCAAGAACGTCTAAGTGCCAAGAGGACTTAGAGGGCTGGAGCTCTGATACCACTTGATGCGAAAATAAGCCACCTCTCACGTGTGTTTAGGAGACCCACTAACAATGGCGGAAACAAACGAACAATGGATATAGACTTTTAGTCGAAAGAATCACTCTTAAAACTAAAAGAATTGTGTTTACTTAAGTTTGATAAGCTTCACTCACTTACTTCCACTTAAGGGTTCTAAATCGATTAGAGGCTTCACTCACCTAGAAACCGATTTAGGAGGGTTTTGAGAGTAATTCAATTAGCTTCACTCACTAATTATCCTAACTCTCTCTTAGGTTAAGTTTAACTCACTTAACTCAAGGATTTCAAGATTAAGATCACTTCTTAATCACAAGAGGAAATTTCGGGTTTGCACTCCAAAAGTTCGAATAAGCACAATGCTCAATTTCAACATTCAAATCTGATTTTCCATTGATGAACCATATTACATATATATAGCAAAGAGCTAAAAAGGCTTAACAAATCAGCCATAAATATCTAATACACTAAGGTAATTAAACAAAGCAATTAAACAACAAATATCTCTTAATCCAACAAAGATGTAAGGGGTGAATAGTGTTGTTTGTGTGTTTTGTTGACTTTGGGGACAAAGGTGGACCGGTTTTCTCACCAAGTGGGGGGCTTCTCTTAGCTTGCAAGTAAAGCTCCAAAAGACAAGTTCCCTTTACACGTCCCAAGTATAATTCACGTCCCCAAGCATGGTTCGTCCCATATTACAATTTACGCTAAACAAAATATACTTCCGGTTTTACAAAACCGTAAAACTGATCCAGAATTGACGCTCAATTAAAGGCTACTCAACTCGTTTCTTCATGAAATCTCACCAAATTTTGTAGGATGAAACTCAAGATGTTAGAAACCAACAAAAAAGAATCACTGGAAAATGATTTGAGATTTCCACAATAACCAAACATTCGCTGCGCCAGAATCTCCGTTGAATGAACGTTTCACTCGTTCTATTTCTACTTAACTAATTATTACAAAAAAACTAATTAAGATTAGTACTTAGCTAAACTTCTAACAAGTGATCCTAATCCATGATATGAGCCATATCCAACGGATCTTGTTAGGTAGAATAGGTGATACTAAATCAGGGTTAAGGATGATCATGTAAGCCATCCTTAATAATCTTGGTACCTTCCCATTTCGTACCGAAGGGAAAGGAAGTTAATTAAGCTAGTTAGTTTAATTAACGTTTTTGTAATTTTCGGTTTTTGTAAACCCGGAATTATTTTTGTTTAGCGTAAGTGTAAATTGGTCGAACCATGCTTGGGGTTGCGAACCATACTTGGGACGTGTGAAAAGGGGGTTCTTGAAGATATCTTGAAGCTTTCCTTGCAAGCTAAGACAAGCCCCCCCCCACTTGGTGATGAAAACCGTCCCACCTTGCCCCAAAGTCAACAAAACACACAACAACACTATTCCTCCTTACATCCTTGTTGGATTAATAGATATTTGTTGTTTAATTGCTTTGTTTAATTACTTTGGTGCTTAGATTTTTATGGCTAATGTTTTAAGCCTTCTTTAGCTTGTACTTGATATATGTAATGGATGGAGTAATGAAAAAATCAGTTTTAGTTTTGATTTAATCATTGTGTTTATTCGGTTTTTTTGAGATTGAAAAAATCCGAAATTCCTCTTGCGATTAAGAAGTGATCTTAATTTGAAACCCTTGAGTTAAGTGAGTTAAACTTAATTTAAGAGAGAGTTAATATAATTAGTGAGTTTAAACTAATTAAATCCACTCTCAAAAACCTCCTAAATCAGTTTCTAAGTAAGATAAACTTCAAAACCGATTTAGAATCCTTAAGCATAAATAAGTGAGTAAAGCTTATCGAGCTTAGGTTACATTTTCATATACGATTTCGTATCAAGTGGTATCAAGAGCTAAGTTACGAAATGGACGAGGAAATAGATGATAATGCTAGAAGAGATGCGATGCTAGAAGCTCTAGCTAAGCAAAACGAAGCATTACACGACATGATGGCAAAGATAACCTTAGAATTGTTTAAGAAGAAACCCAATGAGGAAGAAAGGAGTTCTAGGGCTGATGATAGGGGTTTGAAAATCGAAGTTCCAGATTTTGACGGAGCTAGTGATCCGGAATTATACATTGAATGGGAACGTTCTTTGGAGCGTTTTTTTTGATTACAAAGACACTCCGAATGATAAGAAATACAAGGTTGCTGTTTTGAAACTAACCAAATATGCATCCATTTGGTTAGAAGGCTTGAAGAGGCAAAGGGTGAAGGAGAACAAATCCAAGATTGCTACTTGGGAGAAATTAAAGAAGCAATTACGGAAGCGTTTTGTTCCAACTAACTACAAGCAAAATCAGTATGTTAGATGGTCCACACTCAAACAAGGCACCACGTCCATGGATGAGTACATTAAGGAATTCGAAAAGCTTTCCATTGTTTGTGAAATAGAAGAAATGGAGGAGCAAAAATTGGGCGATTCTTAGGAGGCCTAAATGAGGATGTGCGTGAGAAAGTGGAGGTGTACCCATACCTTTCTTTCGACGAGGCTTGCAAAGTGGCTCTCAAAATTGACAGCCAAAAGAAGAAAGCAACAACAAGTAAGTCTTATTCAAAGCCATTTAGTACTTTTAAAGCTAATACTAGTACCAAGCAACTTTGATAAGAACAAAAAAATCAGATTTCATTCCGAAAGAGAAGGAGAAAGTGGTAGATGACAAAGCCTTTAAAGTTAAATGTTTTAAGTGTCAAGGTTATGGTCATTACCAATCGACTTGTCCTACGAAAAGAGTCATGACTATAAGGGACATAGAGGAGATAGACGAATTGGAGAGGATATACCTCTTAGAAAAGCAACATGATAAATCCGATTTAGGTAACGAAAGTGATGAGGACGTGTGTAATCCGAGAAATGGAGGGTGAAATGTTGGTTCTTAGGAGATCCTTGTACTCTAATGTCGTGGCTGAAAATGAGGAACAAAGAGAAACCATTTTTCATTCGAAATGCTTAGTGAATAAGAAGCTATGCACGTTAATCATTGATGGTGGTAGTTGTACAAATGTAGCTTCAATCGAACTTGTAGAGAAGTTAGCATTACCTACTACTAAACATCCACATCCTTATAAACTGAAATGGTTAGATGATGATAGTGAAGTAAGGGTGAAGAGTAGAGTTTTAATCACGTTTTCCATTGGAAATTATGAAGATGAAATTCTATGTGATGTAATTCCTATGACTGCGTGCCATATTCTACTTGGTAGACCGTGGCAATTTGATCGAAAAGTAATGCATGATGGTTGTTCGAATGTGTATAAGGTAAACAAGAATGGCAAAACCAAAACCTTATTACCATTGCCCCCTTCAAAAATACGAGACACAACACCTAAGCCAAAAAAGAACCTCGTGAGTGGTAGTGTGTTTTTAGGGAGAAAAAGATTCGAGAGGGAGTTGGGAACAAATCAGGTCGTGTATGTTCTAGTTGCTAAGGAGGTGAACGAGGGAATGGAAGTTGAAGATTCAGATTTGAGGGAGTTATTGGAGGGATTTGGAGACGTGTTTCCTAATGACCTACCAAATGGCCTACCCCCTAAACGTGGAATTGAGCATCAAATTGATCTCATTCCCGGAGCACCACTTCCAAATAAACCTTCCTATAGATGCAATCCCAAAGAAAGTGAGGAGTTACAAAGCCAAATCGGTGAATTGATGAAGAAAGGCTACGTGAGAGAGAGTAAAAGTCCTGTCTTTGTTCCGGCTTTACTTGTGCCAAAAAAAGACGGAACATGGAGGATGTGTATTGATAGCCGTGCTGTGAACAATATAACCATCAAATACAGATTTCCCATCCCTAGGTTAGATGACATGTTAGATGAGCTAAGTGGATCCAATTTGTTTTCGAAAATTGATTTGAGAAGTGGATACCACCAAATATGCATGAGAGAGGGAGATGAGTGGAAGACGGCTTTCAAAACGAAGTATGGGTTGTATGAATGGTCTGGTTATGCCATTTGGTCTCACAAATGCCCCTAGTACGTTCATGAGATTGATGAATGAAGTACTTAGGCCGTTTTTGGGAAAGTTCGTGGTTGTGTATTTGGATGATATTCTTGTCTATAGTGCTAACAAGGAGGATCATTTAGATCATTTGCAACAATTGTTCGAAGTTCTAAAAGAGCAAAAGCGTATGGAAAGCTTGAAAAGTGCACGTTTATGCAAAGGGAGATTGGCTTCCTGGGTTTCATCATTTCGATGAAGGGGTTAAGGTGGATCCATCCAAAGTAGAAGCAATTTCTTCTTGGCCGGTTCCCACAACTATCACCGAGGTGAGATCTTTTGATGGTTTAGCTTCTTTTTATAGGAGATTTATAAATAATTTCAGCACTTTATTAGCTCCTATAACTGAATGCACTAAACATGGAAAATTTGTATGGAGTGACGCAGCTCAAAAGGCGTTTGAACTTGTAAAGGAGAAAATGTGTAAAACGCCTATCCTAGCTTTACCGATTTTTGCAAAACCATTTGAAGTTGAGTGTGATGCAAGTGGAACGGGTATTGGGGCTGTTTTAATTCAATGTGGCAAACCTATTGCTTATTTTAGCGAGAAACTAAATCGGGCAAGTTGAATTATTCCACGTATGATAAAGAGTTTTATGCCATGGTTAGAGCTCTTAATCATTGGAGTCACTATTTGCGACCACAAGCTTTTGTTCTCCACTCTGATCATGAATCGTTGAAATATATTCATGGCCAACATAAGCTTAGTGCTCGTCATGCTAAATGGGTAGAATTCTTACAATCTTTCAATTTTGTTGCCAAGTATAAGGCCGGAAAAGCCAACATTGTAGCTGATGCTTTATCACGGAGACACGTATTGCTTAACATGGTGGATTCCAAGGTACTTGGGTTTGAGTTGATTAAGGAATTCTATGTTCTTGATGAGGAGACACGTGACCTGTTCGTGGCTACCAAGGATGGTCCAAAAGACCATTATCATCAAATGGAAGGGTTTTTGTTTAAAGGGAACAAACTTTGTGTTCCTAAATGTCCCGTTCGTGATTTGCTAATTAGAGAAGCTCATGGAGGTGGGTTAGGCTGGCCATTTTGGCGTTAGCAAGACTATGGAGTTGTTACAAGAACATTTTTCGTGGCCTCATATGATCAAAGAAGTACATCTTGTTTTGGCTCGTTGTGGTGTTTGTCAAAGGGCTAAAAGCACGTTCCATAAGGGGTTGTACACTCCTTTACCAACAGGAGAGACCATGGGAGGATGTCGGTATGGATTTCATTGTGGCTCTTCCTAGGACACAAAGAGGGAAGGATTCGGTCATGGTGGTAGTGGACCGTTTCTCAAAAATGGCACACTTCGTGCCTTGTCACAAAAACGGAAGATGCTATTAATGTTTCTTGTTTATATTTCGGGAAATTGTTCGCTTGCATGGAGTGCCAAGAACTATTGTCTCGGATCGAGATAGTAAGTTTTTGAGTCATTTTTGGAGGTCCCTATGGAGGATGATGGGTACTAAGTTCTTTGTTTAGTACTTCACATCACCCCCAAACAGATGGTCAAACCGAGTGACCAATCGAACTCTAGGCACCTTGTTAAGGGGCTTAGTGAGCAAGACGGGAAAGGATTGGGATGTCAAGTTATGCCATGCGGAGTTTGCTTACAATAGAACTCCAACTTTTGCAACAAAACATTCACCGTTCGAAGTGGTATATGGGGTAAATCCGTATGTACCTATTGATCTTATTTCGTTGCCTAAAGACTCTTATGTCCATGGAGATGCTAGGCAACAAGCTGAAACAATGGTGAAAGTTCACAAAGAAATACGCACCAATATCGAGAAGACAAATGAGATGTACAAAAAGAAAGCAAACAAAAGTCGGAAACCGAGGTTGTTTGCTCCGGAAGATTTGGTGTGGATTCACTTGAGGAAGGAGAGGTTTCCAAGTAAAAGAAAGCATAAACTCATGCCCCGAGCTGAAGGACCTTTCAAGGTTCTTGAACGTTATGGAGACAATGCTTACAAGATAGACCTTCCCGGAGACTATGGCGTGGCAGCAACATTCAACGTAGGGGACTTATCCCCCTATTTAGAAGATGAAGATGTGCAGAGAATTGAGGACAATTCCTTTTGAAGAAGGAGAGGATGATCCGAAATCAGTTGCTAATTCCGAAATTCTACTAAGTACTAATCTCAATCACAATAAAGGAGAGATTCACGGTTTAAAGATTAGTACTAGTTTAATCATGTTGAGCAACGAAGGAAAGGAAGTTAATTAAGCTAGTTAGTTTAATTAACGTTTTTGTAATTTTCGGTTTTTGTAAACCCGGAATTATTTTTGTTTAGCGTAAGTGTAAATTGGTCGAACCATGCTTGGGGTTGCGAACCATACTTGGGACGTGTGAAAAGGGGTTCTTGAAGATATCTTGAAGCTTTCCTTGCAAGCTAAGACAAGCCCCCCCACTTGGTGATGAAAACCGTCCCACCTTGCCCCAAAGTCAACAAAACACACAACAACACTATTCCTCCTTACATCCTTGTTGGATTAATAGATATTTGTTGTTTAATTGCTTTGTTTAATTACTTTGGTGCTTAGATTTTTATGGCTAATGTTTTAAGCCTTCTTTAGCTTGTACTTGATATATGTAATGGATGGAGTAATGAAAAAATCAGTTTTAGTTTTGATTTAAACATTGTGTTTATTCGGTTTTTTTGGAGATTGAAAAATCCGAAATTCCTCTTGCGATTAAGAAGTGATCTTAATTTCGAAACCCTTGAGTTAAGTGAGTTAAACTTAATTTAAGAGAGAGTTAATATAATTAGTGAGTTTAAACTAATTAAATCCACTCTCAAAAACCTCCTAAATCAGTTTCTAAGTAAGATAAACTTCAAAACCGATTTAGAATCCTTAAGCATAAATAAGTGAGTAAAGCTTATCGAGCTTAGGTTACATTTTCATATACGATTTCGTATCATTAGCTTTACTGAATGCATTTGAGTTTCATTTGATTCAATAAGTTTTGTTTGACTTCGTTTGACTTTAATTTGAATCAATTAGTTTTGTTTAATGCATTTGAGTTTCATTTGATTCAATTAGCTTTGTTGAATGCATTTGAATTTCATTTGATTCAATTAGCTTTGTTGAATGCATTTGAGTTTATTTGATTCAATTAGCTTTGTTGAATACATTTGAGTTTCATTTGATTCAATTAGCATTATTGGACTTCATTTGACTTTCATTTGATAAATTATCTTTGGTTGACTTCATTTTATTCAATTAGCTTTTTTTGACTGCATTTTACTTTAATTTAATTCATTTAGCTTTGTTGAATGCATTTGAGATTCATTTGATTTAATTAGCTTTGTTTGAGTTCATTTTACTTTAATTTGATTAAATTAGCTTTGTTGAATGCATTTTAGTTTAATTTGATTCAATTAGCTTTAATTGAATGCATTTGAGATTCATTTGAATCAATAAGTTTTGTTTGACTTCATTTGACTTTCATTTGATTCAATTAGCTATGTTTGAGTTTGTTTGACTTTAATTTGATTCAATTAGCTTTGTTTGACTTCATTTTACTTTAATTTTATTCAATTAACTTTGTTGAATGCATTTGAGTTTCATTTGATTTAATTCGCTTTGTTGAATGCATTTGAGTTTATTTGATTCAATTAGCTTTGTTGAATGCATTTTAGTTTCATTTGATTCAATTAGCTTTATTGGACTTCATTTGACTTTCATTTGATACGATTAGCTTTGTTTGACTTCATTTGATTCAATTAGCTTTGTTTGACTTCATTTTACTTTAGTTTGATTTAATTAGCTTTGTTGAATGCACTTGAGCTTCATTTGATTCACTTAGCTTTGTTGAATGCATTTGAGTTTCATTTAATTCAATTAGCTTTACTGAATGCATTTGAGTTTCATTTGATTCAATAAGATTTGTTTGACTTCGTTTGACTTTAATTTGAATCAATTAGCTTTGTTTAATGCATTTGAGTTTCATTCGATTCAATTAGCTTTGTTGAATGCATTTGAGTTTCATTTGATTCAATTAGCTTTGTTGAATGCATTTGAGTTTATTTGATTCAATTTGCTTTGTTGAATGCATTTGAGTTTCCTTTGATTCAATTAGCATTATTGGACTTCATTTGACTTTCATTTGATAAATTATCTTTGGTTGACTTCATTTGATTCAATTAGCTTTTTTTGACTTCATTTTACTTTAATTTAATTCAATTAGCTTTGTTGAATGCATTTAAGATTCATTTAATTTAATTAGCTTTGTTTGAGTTCATTTTACTTTAATTTGATTCAATTAGCTTTGTTGAATGCATTTGAGTTTAATTTGATTCAATTAGCTTTAATTGAATGCATTTGAGATTCATTTGAATCAATAAGTTTTGTTTGACTTCATTTGACTTTCATTTGATTCAATTAGCTTTGTTTGACTTCATTTTACTTTAACTTTATTCAATTAACTTTGTTGAATGCATTTGAGTTTCATTTGATTTAATTCGTTTTGTTGAATGCATTTGAGTTTCATTTGATTTAATTAGCTTTGTTGAATGCATTTGAGTTTCATTTGATTCAATTAGCTTTATTGGACTTCATTTGACTTTCATTTGATACGATTAGCTTTGTTTGACTTCATTTGATTCAATTAGCTTTGTTTGACTTCATTTTACTTTAATTTGATTTAATTAGCTTTGTTTAATGCACTTGAGTTTCATTTGATTCACTTAGCTTTGTTGAATGCATTTGAGTTTCGTTTGATTCAATTAACTTTGTTGAATGCATTTGAGTTTCATTTGATTTAATAAGTTTTGTTTGACTTCGTTTGACTTTAATTTGAATCAATTAGCTTTGTTTAATGCATTTGAGTTTCATTTGATTCAATTAGCTTTGTAGAATGCATTTGAGTTTCATTTGATTCAATTGGATTTGTTGAATGCATTTGAGTTTATTTGATTCAATTAGCTTTGTTGAATGCCTTTGAGTTTCATTTGATTCAATTAGCTTTATTGGACTTCATTTGACTTTCATTTGATAAATTATCTTTGGTTGACTTCATTTAATTCAATTAGCTTTTTTTGACTTTATTTTACTTTAATTTAATTCAATTAGCTTTGTTCAATGCATTTGAGATTCATTTGATTCAATAAGTTTTGTTTGACTTCATTTGACTTTCATTTGATTCAATTAGCTTTGTTGAATACATTTGAGTTTCAATTGATTCTATTAGCTTTATTGAATGCATTAGAGATTCATTTGATTCAATAGGTTTTGTTTGACTTCATTTGACTTTCATTTGATTCAATTAGCTTTGTTGAATGCATTTGAGTTTCATTTGATTATATTAGCTATGTTTGACTTTGTTTGACTTTCATTTGATTCAATTAGCTTTGTATGACTTCATTTGACTTTCATTTGATTCAATTAGCTTTGTTTGACTTCATTTTACTTTAATTTGGTTCAATTAGCTTTGTTGAATGCATTTGAGTTTCATTTGATTCTATTAGCTATGTTTGACTTCATTTGAGTTTCATTTGATTCTATTAGCTATGTTTGACTTCATTTGACTTTCATTTGATTCAATTAGCTTTGTTTGACTTCATTTTACTTTAATTTGATTCAATTATCTTTGTTAAATGCATTTGAGTTAAATTTGATTCAATTAGCTTTAATTGAATGCATTTGAGATTCATTTGATTCAATAAGTTTTGTTTGACTTCATTTGACTTTCATTTGATTCAATTAGCTTTGTTGAATGCATTTGAGTTTCATTTGATTCTATTAGATATGTTTGACTTTGTTTGACTTTCATTTGATTCAATTAGCTTTGTTTGACTTCCTTTTACTTTAATTTGATTCAATTAGCTTTGTTGAATGCATTTGAGTTTCATTTGATTTAAGTAGCTTTGTTGAATGCATTTGAGTTTCATTTGATTCAACTAGCTTTGTTGAATGCATTTGAGTTTCATTTGATTCAATTAGCTTTATTGGACTTCATTTGACTTTCATTTGATACGATTAGCTTTGTTTGACTTCATTTGATTCAATTAGCTTTGTTTGACTTCATTTTACTTTAATTTGATTCAATTAGCTTTGTTGAATGCATTTGAGTTTCATTTGATTCAATTAGCTTTGTTGAATGCATTTGAGTTTCATTTGATTCAATTAGCTTTAGTTGAATGCATTTGAGTTTCATTTGATTTAATAAGTTTTGTTTGACTTCGTTTGACTTTAATTTGAATCAATTAGCTTTTGTTTAATGCATTTGAGTTTCATTTGATTCAATTAATTTTGTTGAATGCAATTTAATTTTCATTTGATTCATTTAGCTATGTTTGACTTTATTTTACTTTCATTTGATTCAATTAGCTTTGTTTGACATGCATTTGATTTTAATTTGATTCAATTAGCTTTGTTGAATGCATTTGTGTATCATTTGACTCAATTAGCTTTGTTGAATACATTTGAGTTTCATTTGATTCTATTATCTATATTTGACTTCATTTGACTTTCGTTTGATTCAATTAGCTTTGTTTGACTTTAATTATACTTTAATTTGATTCAATTAGCTTTGTTGAATGCATTTGAGTTTAATTTGATTCAATTAGCTTTATTGAATGCATTTGAGATTCATTTGATTCAATAAGTTTTGTTTGACTTCATTTGACTTTCATTTGATTCAATTAGCTTTGTTGAATGCATTTGAGTTTCATTTGATTCAATTAGCTTTGTTGAATGCATTTGAGTTTCATTTGATTCAATTAGCTTTGTTGAATGCATTTGACTTTCATTTGATTCAATTAGCTTTATTGGACTTCATTTGACTTTCATTTTATACGATTAGCTTTGTTTGACTTCATTTGATTCAATTAGCTTTGTTTGATTTCATTTTACTTTAATTTGATTTAATTAGCTTTGTTGAGTGCACTTGAGTTTAATTTGATTCACTTAGCTTTGTTTAAAGCATTTGAGTTTCATTTGATTCAATTAGCTTTACTGAATGCATTTGAGTTTCATTTGATTCAATAAGTTTTGTTTGACTTCATTTGACTTTTTAATTTGAATCAATTAGTTTTGTTTAATGCATTTGAGTTTCATTTGATTCAATTAGCTTTGTTGAATGCATTTGAATTTCATTTGATTCAATTAGCTTTGTTGAATGCATTTGAGTTTATTTGATTCAATTAGCTTTGTTGAATACATTTGAGTTTCATTTGATTCAATTAGCATTATTGGACTTCATTTGACTTTCATTTGATAAATTATCTTTGGTTGACTTGATTTTATTCAATTAGCTTTTTTTGACTGCATTTTACTTTAATTTAATTCATTTAGCTTTGTTGAATGCATTTGAGATTCATTTGATTTAATTAGCTTTGTTTGAGTTCATTTTACTTTAATTTGATTAAATTAGCTTTGTTGAATGCATTTGAGTTTAATTTGATTGAATTAGCTTTAATTGAATGCATTTGAGATTCATTTGAATCAATAAGTTTTGTTTGACATCATTTGACTTTCATTTGATTCAATTAGCTATGTTTGAGTTTGTTTGACTTTCATTTGATTCAATTAGCTTTGTTTGACTTCATTTTACTTTAATTTGATTCAATTAGCTTTGTTGAATGCATTTGAGTTTCATTTGATTTAATTCGCTTTGTTGAATGCATTTGAGTTTATTTGATTCAATTAGCTTTGTTGAATGCATTTGAGTTTCATTTGATTCAATTAGCTTTATTGGACTTCATTTGACTTTCATTTGATACGATTAGCTTTGTTTGACTTCATTTGATTCAATTAGCTTTGTTTGACTTCATTTTACTTTAATTTGATTTAATTAGCTTTGTTGAATGCACTTGAGTTTCATTTGATTCACTTAGCTTTGTTGAATGCATTTGAGTTTCATTTGATTCAATTAGCTTTGTTGAATGCATTTGAGTTTCATTTGATTCAATAAGTTTTGTTTGACTTCGTTTGACTTTAATTTGAATCAATTAGCTTTGTTTAATGCATTTGAGTTTCATTTGATTCAATTAGCTTTGTTGAATGCATTTGAGTTTCATTTGATTCAATTAGCTTTGTTGAATGCATTTGAGTTTCATTTGATTCAATTAGCTTTGTTGAATGCATTTGAGTTTCATTTGATTCAATTAGCTTTATTGGACTTCATTTGACTTTCATTTGATAAATTATCTTTGGTTGACTTCATTTGATTCAATTAGCTTTTTTTGACTTCATTTTACTTTAATTTAATTCATTTGAGTTTATTTGTTGAATGCATTTGAGTTTCATTTGATTTAATTCGCTTTGTTGAATTCATTTTACTTTAATTTGATTCAATTAGCTTTGTTGAATGCATTTGAGTTTAATTTGATTCAATTAGCTTTAATTGAATGCATTTGAGATTCATTTGATTCAATAAGTTTTGTTTGACTTCATTTGACTTTCATTTGATTCAATTAGCTTTGTTTGACTTCATTTTACTTTAATTTTATTCAATTAACTTTGTTGAATGCATTTGAGTTTCATTTGATTCAATTAGCTTTGTTGAATGCATTTGAGTTTCATTTGATTCAATTAGCTTTGTTGAATGCATTTGAGTTTCATTTGATTCAATTAGCTTTATTGGACTTCATTTGACTTTCATTTGATACGATTAACTTTGTTTGACTTCATTTGATTCAATTAGCTTTGTTTGACTTCATTTTACTTTAATTTGATTTAATTAGCTTTGTTGAATGCACTTGAGTTTCATTTGATTCACTTAGCTTTGTTGAATGCATTTGAGTTTTATTTGATTCAATTAGCTTTACTGAATGCATTTGAGTTTCATTTGATTCAATAAGTTTTGTTTGACTTCGTTTGACTTTAATTTGAATCAATTAGCTTTGTTTAATGCATTTGAGTTTCATTTGATTCAATTAGCTTTGTTGAATGCATTTGAGTTTCATTTGATTCAATTGGCTTTGTTGAATGCATTTGAGTTTATTTGATTCAATTAGCTTTGTTGAATGCATTTGAGTTTCATTTGATTCAATTAGCTTTATTGGACTTCATTTGACTTTCATTTGATAAATTATCTTTGGTTGACTTCATTTGATTCAATTAGCTTTTTTTGACTTCATTTTACTTTAATTTAATTCAATTAGCTTTGTTGAATGCATTTGAGATTCATTTGATTCAATAAGTTTTGTTTGACTTCATTTGACTTTCATTTGATTCAATTAGCTTTGTTGAATGCATTTGAGTTTCAATTGATTCTATTAGCTTTATTGAATGCATTAGAGATTCATTTGATTCAATAAGTTTTGTTTGACTTCATTTGACTTTCATTTGATTCAATTAGCTTTGTTGAATGCATTTGAGTTTCATTTGATTATATTAGCTATGTTTGACTTTGTTTGACTTTCATTTGATTCAATTAGCTTTGTATGACTTCATTTGACATTCATTTGATTCAATTAGCTTTGTTTGACTTCATTTTACTTTAATTTGGTTCAATTAGCTTTGTTGAATGCATTTGAGTTTCATTTGATTCTATTAGCTATGTTTGACTTCATTTGAGTTTCATTTGATTCTATTAGCTATGTTTGACTTCATTTGACTTTCATTTTATTCAATTAGCTTTGTTTGACTTCATTTTACTTTAATTTGATTCAATAATCTTTGTTAAATGCATTTGAGTTTAATTTGATTCAATTAGCTTTAATTGAATGCATTTGAGATTCATTTGATTCAATAAGTTTTGTTTGACTTCATTTGACTTTCATTTGATTCAATTAGCTTTGTTGAATGCATTTGAGTTTCATTTGATTCTATTAGATATGTTTGACTTTGTTTGACTTTCATTTGATTCAATTAGCTTTGTTTGACTTCCTTTTACTTTAATTTGATTCAATTAGCTTTGTTGAATGCATTTGAGTTTCATTTGATTTAAGTCGCTTTGTTGAATGCATTTGAGTTTCATTTGATTCAATTAGCTTTGTTGAATGCATTTGAGTTTCATTTGATTCAATTAGCTTTATTGGACTTCATTTGACTTTCATTTGATACGATTAGCTTTGTTTGACTTCATTTGATTCAATTAGCTTTGTTTGACTTCATTTTACTTTAATTTGATTCAATTAGCTTTGTTGAATGCACTTGAGTTTCATTTGATTCAATTAGCTTTGTTGAATGCATTTGAGTTTCATTTGATTGAATTAGCTTTAGTGAATGCATTTGAGTTTCATTTGATTCAACAAGTTTTGTTTGACTTCGTTTGACTTTAATTTGAATCAATTAGCTTTTGTTTAATGCATTTGATTTTCATTTGATTCAATTAATTTTGTTGAATGCATTTAATTTTCATTTGATTCATTTAGCTATGTTTGACTTTATTTTACTTTCATTTGATTCAATTAGCTTTGTTTGACATCATTTGATTTTAATTTGATTCAATTAGCTTTGTAGAATGCATTTGTGTATCATTTGACTCAATTAGCTTTGTTGAATACATTTGAGTTTCATTTGATTCTATTATCTATATTTGACTTCATTTGACTTTCATTTGATTCAATTAGCTTTGTTTGACTTTAATTATACTTTAATTTGATTCAATTAGCTTTGTTGAATGCATTTGAGATTAATTTGATTCAATTAGCTTTATTGAATGGATTTGAGATTCATTTGATTCAATAAGTTTTGTTTGACTTCATTTGACTTTCATTTGATTCAATTAGCTTTGTTGAATGCATTTGAGTTTATTTGATTCAATTAGCTTTGTTGAATGCATTTGACTTTCATTTTATTCAATTAGCTTTATTGGACTTCATTTGACTTTCATTTGATACGATTAGCTTTGTTTGACTTCATTTGATTCAATTAGCTTTGTTTGACTTCATTTTACTTTAATTTGATTCAATTAGCTTTGTTGAATGCACTTGAGTTTCATTTGATTCAATTAGGTTTGTTGAATGCATTTGAGTTTCATTTGATTGAATTAGCTTTAGTGAATGCATTTGAGTTTCATTTGATTCAATAAGTTTTGTTTGACTTCGTTTGACTTTAATTTGAATCAATTAGCTTTTGTTTAATGCATTTGAGTTTCATTTGATTCAATTAATTTTGTTGAATGCATTTAATTTTCATTTGATTCATTTAGCTATGTTTGACTTTATTTTACTTTCATTTGATTCAATTAGCTTTGTTTGACATCATTTGATTTTAATTTGATTCAATTAGCTTTGTAGAATGCATTTGTGTATCATTTGACTCAATTAGCTTTGTTAAATACATTTGAGTTTCATTTGATTCTATTATCTATATTTGACTTCATTTGACTTTCATTTGATTCAATTAGCTTTGTTTGACTTTAATTATACTTTAATTTGATTCAATTAGCTTTGTTGAATGCATTTGAGATTAATTTTATTCAATTAGCTTTATTGAATGGATTTGAGATTCATTTGATTCAATAAGTTTTGTTTGACTTCATTTGACTTTCATTTGATTCAATTAGCTTTGTTGAATGCATTTGAGTTTATTTGATTCAATTAGCTTTGTTGAATGCATTTGACTTTCATTTTATTCAATTAGCTTTATTGGACTTCATTTGACTTTCATTTGATACGATTAGCTTTGTTTGACTTCATTTGATTCAATTAGCTTTGTTTGACTTCATTTTACTTTAGTTTGATTTAATTAGCTTTGTTGAATGCACTTGAGCTTCATTTGATTCACTTAGCTTTGTTGAATGCATTTGAGTTTCATTTAATTCAATTAGCTTTGTTGAATGCATTTGAGTTTCATTTGATTCAATAAGTTTTGTTTGACTTCGTTTGACTTTAATTTGAATCAATTAGCTTTGTTTAATGCATTTGAGTTTCATTCGATTCAATTAGCTTTGTTGAATGCATTTGAGTTTCATTTGATTCAATTAGCTTTGTTGAATGCATTTGAGTTTATTTGATTCAATTTGCTTTGTTGAATGCATTTGAGTTTCCTTTGATTCAATTAGCATTATTGGACTTCATTTGACTTTCATTTGATAAATTATCTTTGGTTGACTTCATTTGATTCAATTAGCTTTTTTGACTTTATTTTACTTTAATTTAATTCAATTAGCTTTGTTGAATGCATTTGAGATTCATTTAATTTAATTAGCTTTGTTTGAGTTCATTTTACTTTAATTTGATTCAATTAGCTTTGTTGAATGCATTTGAGTTTAATTTGATTCAATTAGCTTTAATTGAATGCATTTGAGATTCATTTGAATCAATAAGTTTTGTTTGACTTCATTTGACTTTCATTTGATTCAATTAGCTTTGTTTGACTTCATTTGATGCAAGATACGTGCATGGATTGCTTCACCAACTATCTTTATTTGCTTTATTAGAATTGTTACATGGTTTTACTTTACTCTTAAAGTAGAGGTTTTACATGTGACGAAAAATATGTTTTTATTGTTATTGTTAGTTAAGTTAGTTAGTTAAAGTAGCTAAATTAATAAAGTTTCGAAAATCGGCTTGTAATTCATTTACTTAGGCTCCAAGTAGATGAGTTGTCATGAGTTGTAATAAGGAAAGGTGATGCGTATGTGAGCATCAAAATTATGACAATCCTAGTTCTGTTAGGATTCTTATGATGTTTCCTAGTTCTGTTAGGAAACTAAGTGTTTTATTTGTTTTATAACTCTTTTAAGTAGGTGTTAGAGTGACAAAGGGATCCTATTATGCTTAGGAGTCTAATTACCTTTGTCATAGAGTCTTGTTAGGAGTCTTCGTAGTTTCCTAATTCTAGTATGAATAGGAATCTTGAAATCCTAGTACTAGTAGGATTAGGAAATCCTAGTCCTAGTAGGAGTCTAATCACATAGCCGTGTGATTAGAGATAGGCGTGTTATTGGTAGTTCTAATAGGTTTAGGTTATTATGTTTTAATAGTTCTACTAGGTTTAGGATAATTTGTTCCTTATAAATAGGCTTTTCGGCCATCAATAATAGAGGAGTTGATTTTGAGTTTAAGAAAATTCGAGTGCTTGCTTGGCATTGAATGTTGGTCGTCGTACCACAAACATACAAATCGAGGTTTGTGTGCATCTCCTAGTTGCGGTTAGTGAGAGATCCTCTAGTTCTCGAGGGAACATATAGAGCCTATCCTTATAAAGATCCAATCTTTATATTCTATTTGTTACAAAGTTCGAACCTTTCATCCATTAAACGTAAGAGTAGGGTGTTCTTTACATTATTCGTGTTTTAAGCTTCCGGAAACACATCAAGTGGTATCAGAGCTACTCCGGTAAAACGGAGCGTGAGGGCGCGTTTGAAGTCGGAATTTGGATTTGTTTGTTGCGTTGGAAAGCTAACAAGTAGATCTATCTGGTGTCAAAATTTCAGCTGATTCCGATCAGTAACGAAGTCACAGTGAACGCAAAAATTTGAAGCAGATTTCTGTTCTTCCGGGCAGATTACATACTGTTAGTAAAATAAAAACTGCATTCGATTGGCTTGTTATTTTTTGATGAAATTTTGGTCGAGTGTTTTAAACACATAGGGCTACCTGGGTAAAAAATTTCATAAATTTTCGAGGTGTTTTTATTGCGTTTTGGAGTACATATTTCAGATGTATTTTCTGGGCAGTTTTTTTAGTTTATGAATTATGGACATGAGTGGATGGCCGCCTGAGATCTTAGAGGCTTATAAACGAATGCAACAGGCTACGAAAGTTATTCAAGATTTGCTTCAACAACTTAAAGAGAAACGACATGAAGATTCAAAGAAACTTTCGATTGTTGAGGAAGATGAAGAAAAAGTCGACGCTTTATCTTGTTTCAAGGATAAAGATTTGATTTTGACATATGAAGAAGTGATCCAAAAACTTGAAATAAGGGAAACCGTGCCTCTTGTTCATGTTTCTTTTGCTTTGGGTCCTAGGGTTGATGATGATATGGTTCCAAGCTGTTATAAATCTACATCAAAGGTTACCATGGAGTTTGACAAGATTAAATTTTCATGGGGCAAAGGATGATTTTTACCGAAGGAAGGTGTTAGTTGAGTACAATGTTGTGTGCTTGATATGTGGTGCTACTGATTTTCGTGGGATCATGTTCTTTTGCTGGGTTGTTCAACGCATATGGATGATTCCATGGCTTCAAAACTTGAGACAAGTTTTTTCTAAGGAGGAGAGTATGATGCGTATGTGAGCATCAAAATTATGACAATCCTAGTTCTGTTAGGATTCTTATGATGTTTCCTAGTTCTGTTAGGAAACTAAGTGTTTTATTTGTTTTATAACTCTTTTAAGTAGGTGTTAGAGTGACAAAGGGATCCTATTATGCTTAGGAGTCTAATTACCTTTGTCATAGAGTCTTGTTAGGAGTCTTCGTAGTTTCCTAATTCTAGTATGAATAGGAATCTTGAAATCCTAGTACTAGTAGGATTAGGAAATCCTAGTCCTAGTAGGAGTCTAATCACATAGCCGTGTGATTAGAGATAGGCGTGTTATTGGTAGTTCTAATAGGTTTAGGTTATTATGTTTTAATAGTTCTACTAGGTTTAGGATAATTTGTTCCTTATAAATAGGCTTTTCGGCCATCAATAATAGAGGAGTTGATTTTGAGTTTAAGAAAATTCGAGTGCTTGCTTGGCATTGAATGTTGGTCGTCGTACCACAAACATACAAATCGAGGTTTGTGTGCATCTCCTAGTTGCGGTTAGTGAGAGATCCTCTAGTTCTCGAGGGAACATATAGAGCCTATCCTTATAAAGATCCAATCTTTATATTCTATTTGTTACAAAGTTCGAACCTTTCATCCATTAAACGTAAGAGTAGGGTGTTCTTTACATTATTCGTGTTTTAAGCTTCCGGAAACACATCAAAAGGGGAGTGGCGTGTGGAATTGTAAGGTTTATGGAAAGTTTTTGCAAAGCTTTCCTAAATCACTAATTTCCTTATTTTTGTGCTAGATTCTAGGCTTAAGTTTAGGAGAGAGTTTCCTTAAATTCTTCTATGTTGGGCGTGTGATTGATGTACTTGGGGAGCAAGGTTTTCTTGCTTCTTCCTCTATAAATACATGCCTAGTCCTATGAGGCTAAGTAAGAATTATTGATTGAAATTTTCGGACTTGTTAGTCTTTGAAGGATTGGACGTATTTTCCAAGACTTGATTGTTTTTAGGGAGTGAACCTAAACACAAGACCCTTAGTATTAGGCAAGTGAAACCTAAAACTAAGCGAGATTTGAGTGAGTTAGTGAGTGAAGCTAGCAAACTTAGTCTCAAACACATCCTAACTTAAACCTTTGGTGAGTGAAGCCATTGAATTAGAGTTAGAACCCTTAGGGAATCATAAGTGAGTGAAGCTTGTGAGGAACTAAGCTAGATTCCGTTCACGGAATCATATCATCATTTTACTTTAATTTTATTCAATTAACTTTGTTGAATGCATTAGAGTTTCATTTGATTTAATTCGTTTTGTTGAATGCATTTGAGTTTATTTGATTCAATTAGCTTTGTTGAATGCATTTGAGTTTCATTTGATTCAATTAGCTTTATTGGACTTCATTTGACTTTCATTTGATACGATTAGCATTGTTTGACTTCATTTGATTCAATTAGCTTTGTTTGACTTCATTTTACTTTAATTTGATTCAATTATCTTTGTTAAATGCATTTGAGTTAAATTTGATTCAATTAGCTTTAATTGAATGCATTTGAGATTCATTTGATTCAATAAGTTTTGTTTGACTTCATTTAACTTTCATTTGATTCAATTAGCTTTGTTGAATGCATTTGAGTTTCATTTGATTTAAGTCGCTTTGTTGAATGCATTTGAGTTTATTTGATTCAACTAGCTTTGTTGAATGCATTTGAGTTTCATTTGATTCAGTTAGCTTTATTGGACTTCATTTGACTTTCATTTGATACGATTAGCTTTGTTTGACTTCATTTGATTCAATTAGCTTTGTTTTGACTTCTTTTTACTTTAATTTGATTCAATTAGCTTTGTTGAATGCACTTGAGTTTCATTTGATTCAATTAGCTTTGTTGAATGCATTTGAGTTTCATTTGATTGAATTAGCTTTAGTGAATGCATTTGAGTTTCATTTGATTCAATAAGTTTTGTTTGACTTCGCTTGACTTTAATTTGAATCAATTAGCTTTTGTTTAATGCATTTGAGTTTCATTTGATTCAATTAATTTTGTTGAATGCATTTAATTTTCATTTGATTCATTTAGATATGTTTGACTTTATTTTACTTTCATTTGATTCAATTAG
Source organism: Beta corolliflora (assembly GCA_947648045.1). Classification (NCBI taxonomy): domain Eukaryota; kingdom Viridiplantae; phylum Streptophyta; class Magnoliopsida; order Caryophyllales; family Amaranthaceae; genus Beta; species Beta corolliflora. The sequence continues at coordinate 101,633 of CANSZD010003259.1, read as the reverse complement.
CTTTGTTTGACATCATTTGATTTTAATTTGATTCAATTAGCTTTGTAGAATGCATTTGTGTATCATTTGACTCAATTAGCTTTGTTGAATACATTTGAGTTTCATTTGATTCTATTATCTATATTTGACTTCATTTGACTTTCATTTGATTCAATTAGCTTTGTTTGACTTCAATTATACTTTAATTTGATTCAATTAGCTTTGTTGAATGCATTTGAGATTAATTTTATTCAATTAGCTTTATTGAATGCATTTGAGATTCATTTGATTCAATAAGTTTTGTTTGACTTCATTTGACTTTCATTTGATTCAATTAGCTTTGTTGAATGCATTTGAGTTTCATTTGATTCTATAAGCTATGTTTGACTTTCATTTGATTCAATTAGCTTTCTTTGACTTCATTTTACTTTAATTTAATTCAATTATCTTTGTTGAATGCATTTGAGTTTAATTTGATTCAATTAGCTTTGTTGAATGCATTTGAGTTTATTTGATTCAATTAGATTTGTTGAATGCATTTGAGATTAATTTGATTCAATTAGCTTTATTGAATGCATTTGAGATTCATTTGATTCAATAAGTTTTGATTGACTTCATTTGACTTTCATTTGATTCAATTAGCTTTGTTGAATGCATTTGAGTTTCATTTGATTCAATTAGCTTTAGTGAATGCATTTGAGTTTCATTTGATTCAATAAGTTTTCTTTGACTTCGTTTGACTTTAATTTGAATCAATTAGCTTTGTTTGACTTCATTTTACTTTAATTTGATTCAATTAACATTGTTGAATGCACTTGAGTTTCATTTGATTCAATAAGTTTTGTTTGACTTCGTTTGACATTAATTTGAATCAATTAGCTTTGTTTAATGCATTTGAGTTTCATTTGATTCAATTAGTTTTGTTGAATGCATTTGATTTTCATTTGATTCATTTAGCTATGTTTGACTTTATTTGACTTTCATTTGATTCAATTAGCTTTGTTTGACTTCATTTGATTTTAATTTGATTCAATTTGCTTTGTAGAATTCATTTGAGTATCATTTGACTCAATTAGCTTTGTTGAATACATTTGAGTTTCATTTGATTCTATTATCTATATTTGACTTCATTTGACTTTCATTTGATTCAAATAGCTTTGTTTGACTTTATTTTACTTTAATTTGATTCAATTAGCTTTGTTGAATGCATTTGAGATTAATTTGATTCAATTAGCTTTATTAAATGCATTTGAGATTCATTTGATTCAATAAGTTTTGTTTGACTTCATTTGACTTTCATTTAATTCAATTAGCTTTGTTGAATGCATTTGAGTTTCATTTGATTCTATAAGCTATGTTTGACTTTCATTTGATTCAATTAACTTTCTTTGACTTCATTTTACTTTAATTTGATTCAATTAGCTTTGTTGAAAGCATTTGAGTGTAATTTGATTCAATTAGCTTTGTTGAATGCATTTGAGTTTATTTGATTCAATTAGATTTGTTGAATGCATTTGAGATTAATTTGATTCAATTAGCTTTATTGAATGCATTTGAGATTCATTTGATTCAATAAGTTTTGATTGACTTCATTTGACTTTCATTTGATTCAATTAGCTTTGTTGAATGCATTTGAGTTTCAATTGATTCAATTAACTTTATTGAATGCATTAGAGATTCATTTAATTCAATTAGTTTTGTTTGACTTCATTTGACTTTCATTTGATTCAATTAACTTTGTTGAATGCATTTGAGTTTCATTTAATTTTATTAGCTATGTTTGACTTTGTTTGACTTTCATTTGATTCAATTAGCTTTGTATGACTTCATTTCACTTTAATTTGATTCAATTAGCTTTGTTGAATGCATTTGAGTTTCATTTGGTTCAATTAGCTTTGTTGAATGCATTTGAGTTTCATTTAATTGAATTACCTTTGTTGAATGCATTTGAGATTCATTTGATTCTATTAGCTATGTTTGACTTCATTTGAGTTTCATTTGATTTTATTAGCTATGTTTGAGTTCATTTGACTTTCACTTGATTCAATTAGCTTTGTTTGACTTCATTTTACATTAATTTGATTCAATTAGCTTTGTTAAATGCATTTGAGTTTAATTTGATTTAATTAGCTTTAATTGAATGCATTTGAGATTCATTTGATTCAATAAGTTTTGTTTGACTTCATTTGACTTTCATTTGATTCAATTAGCTTTGTTGAATGCATTTGAGTTTATTTGATTCAATTAGCTTTGTTGAATGCATTTGACTTTCATTTTATTCAATTAGCTTTATTGGACTTCATTTGACTTTCATTTGATACGATTATCTTTGTTTGACTTCATTTGATTCAATTAGCTTTGTTTGACTTCATTTTACATTAATTTGATTTAATTAACTTTGTTGAGTGCACTTGAGTTTAATTTGATTCACTTAGCATTGTTGAAAGCATTTGAGTTTCATTTGATTCAATTAGCTTTACTGAATGCATTTGAGTTTCATTTGATTCAATAAGTTTTGTTTGACTTCGTTTGACTTTAATTTGAATCAATTAGTTTTGTTTAATGCATTTGAGTTTCATTTGATTCAATTAGCATTGTTGAATGCATTTGAATTTCATTTGATTCAATTAGCTTTGTTGAATGCATTTGAGTTTATTTGATTCAATTAGCTTTGTTGAATACATTTGAGTTTCATTTGATTCAATTAGCATTATTGGACTTCATTTGACTTTCATTTGATAAATTCTCTTTGGTTGAGTTCATTTTATTCAATTAGCTTTTTTTTACTTCATTTTACTTTAATTTAATTCAATTAGCTTTGTTGAATGCATTTGAGATTCCTTTGATTTAATTAGCTTTGTTTGAGTTTATTTTACTTTAATTTGATTAAATTAGCTTTGTTGAATGCATTTGAGTTTAATTTGATTCAATTAGCTTTAATTGAATGCATTTGAGATTCATTTGAATCAATAAGTTTTGTTTGACTTCATTTGACTTTCATTTGATTCAATTAGCTATGTTTGAGTTTGTTTGACTTTCATTTGATTCAATTAGCTTTGTTTGACTTCATTTTACTTTAATTTTATTCAATTAACTTTGTTGAATGCATTTGAGTTTCATTTGATTTAATTCGCTTTGTTGAATGCATTTGAGTTTATTTGATTCAATTAGCTTTGTTGAATGCATTTTAGTTTCATTTGATTCAATTAGCTTTATTGGACTTCATTTGACTTTCATTTGATACGATTAGCTTTGTTTGACTTCATTTGATTCAATTAGCTTTGTTTGACTTCATTTTACTTTAGTTTGATTTAATTAGCTTTGTTGAATGCACTTGAGCTTCATTTGATTCACTTAGCTTTGTTGAATGCATTTGAGTTTCATTTAATTCAATTAGCTTTACTGAATGCATTTGAGTTTCATTTGATTCAATAAGTTTTGTTTGACTTCGTTTGACTTTAATTTGAATCAATTAGCTTTGTTTAATGCATTTGAGTTTCATTCGATTCAATTAGCTTTGTTGAATGCATTTGAGTTTCATTTGATTCAATTAGCTTTGTTGAATGCATTTGAGTTTATTTGATTCAATTTGCTTTGTTGAATGCATTTGAGTTTCCATTGATTCAAAAAGTTTTGTTTGACTTCATTTGACTTTCATTTGATTCAATTAGCTTTGTTGAATACATTTGAGTTTCAATTGATTCTATTAGCTTTATTGAATGCATTAGAGATTCATTTGATTCAATAGGTTTTGTTTGACTTTATTTGACTTTCATTTGATTCAATTAGCTTTGTTGAATGCATTTGAGTTTCATTTGATTATATTAGCTATGTTTGACTTTGTTTGACTTTCATTTGATTCAATTAGCTTTGTATGACTTCATTTGACTTTCATTTGATTCAATTAGCTTTGTTTGACTTCATTTTACTTTAATTTGGTTCAATTAGCTTTGTTGAATGCATTTGAGTTTCATTTGATTCTATTAGCTATGTTTGACTTCATTTGAGTTTCATTTGATTCTATTAGCTATGTTTGACTTCATTTGGCTTTCATTTGATTCAATTAGCTTTGTTTGACTTCATTTTACTTTAATTTGATTCAATTATCTTTGTTAAATGCATTTGAGTTAAATTTGATTCAATTAGCTTTAATTGAATGCATTTGAGATTCATTTGATTCAATAAGTTTTGTTTGACTTCATTTGACTTTCATTTGATTCAATTTGCTTTGTTGAATGCATTTGAGTTTCATTTGATTCAATTAGCTTTGTTTGACTTCCTTTTACTTTAATTTGATTCAATTAGCTTTGTTGAATGCATTTGAGTTTCATTTGATTTATGTCGCTTTGTTGAATGCATTTGAGTTTATTTGATTCAATTAGCTTTGTTGAATGCATTTGAGTTTCATTTGATTCAATTAGCTTTATTGGACTTCATTTGACTTTCATTTGATACGATTAGCTTTGTTTGACTTCATTTGATTCAATTAGCTTTGTTTGACTTCATTTTACTTTAATTTGATTCAATTAGATTTGTTGAATGCACTTGAGTCTCATTTGATTCAATTAGCTTTGTTGCATGCATTTGAGTTTCATTTGATTGAATTAGCTTTAGTGAATGCATTTGAGTTTCATTTGATTCAATAAGTTTTGTTGAATGCATTTGATTTTCATTTGATTCATTTAGCTATGTTTGACTTTATTTAACTTTCATTTGATTCAATTAGCTTTGTTTGACTTCATTTGATTTTAATTTGATTCAATTAGCTTTGTAGAATGCATTTGCGTATCATTTGACTCAATTAGCTTTGTTGAATACATTTGAGTTTCATTTGATTCTATTATCTATATTTGACTTCATTTGACTTTCATTTGATTAAATTAGCTTTGTTTGACTTTAATTATACTTTAATTTGATTCAATTAGCTTTGTTGAATGCATTTGAGATTAATTTGATTCAATTAGCTTTATTGAATGCATTTGAGATTCATTTGATTCAATAAGTTTTGTTTGACTTCATTTGACTTTCATTTGATTCATTTAGATTTGTTGAATGCATTTGAGTTTCATTTGATTCTATAAGCTATGTTTGACTTTTTATTTGATTCAATTAGCTTTCTTTGACTTCATTTTACTTTAATTTAATTCAATTAGCTTTGTTGAATGCAATTGAGTTTAATTTGATTCATTTAGCTTTGTTGAATGCATTTGAGTTTCTTTGATTCAATTAGATTTGTTGAATGCATTTGAGATTAGTTTGATTCAATTAGCTTTATTGAATGCATTTGAGATTCATTTGATTCAATAAGTTTTGATTGACTTCATTTGACTTTACGATATGATTGCACGTCCAAGTTGAAAGAGCAACCAAGAATTCCGAGCAAAGGTTCGAACTTGAATGAATAATGAAGTCCGAAAATTATGATTAAGTCACCGGATATGATAATTAAAATAAACACTCTCGAATATTTTAATTAACTCTTAATCTCACTTACACCACTCTCGGAATAAAGTAGATTAAACACTAAGTAAATAATCACTCCCGAAAATTACTCAATGGCCGAAAGTAATTGATCACACAATTAAATTCAATAACAAAGTTTTTAGGTAAATCTCACATGCCTTGAATGATAGCATGGAACTATTATTTATAATAGAATAAACTTGTCCTCCAAGGACCAAGCAAGGGCCGAAAATCAGCCATAAGAATTAAGGAAACATTCCTTAATTCCTTACATCTTAATCCCTTGATTCTAGGAGAGAATAAAGGAGTAAATAAGGAAACAACCAAATCAGCCCCCAATCCCCCTTCACACGCCTAAATACATAAGGAAACCAAGAAATAAGGAAAGTATTACAACTCAATGACAACTTGCAAACTTGGAGCACAAGGACCAACTCACACGCCTAATGACACGCCTAGCTTGGTCGAAATATCACAAGATATTTTCGGACCTTATTTGCTGAAAATTAAAGACTTAATTAAAATAACTAAGACTCTAGAAATGGTGTCACCTTCAAGCTTCATCAATGGAATCATCGTCCCACTTAAGAAATGACACAAATGAGGAGTTTGAATTTAAGTTGAACCCGAACACTTCAAGGACTAAACAAATCGGATCATTTGGAGCTTGACCTTGACCTTGACTTCATTTGATTCTATATTTGCTGAATACATTTGAGATTAATTTGATTCAATTAGCTTTATTGAATACATTTGAGATTCGTTTGATTCAATAAGTTTTGTTTGACTTCGTTTGACTTTCATTTGATTGAATTTGCTTTGTTGAATGTATTTGAGTTTCATTTGATTCTATAAGCTATGTTTGACTTTCATTTGATTCAATTAGCTTTCTTTGACTTCATTATACTTTAATTTGATTCAATTAGCTTTGTAGAATGCATTTGAGTTTAATTTGATTCAATTAGCTTTGTTGAATGCATTTGAGTTTATTTGATTCAATTAGATTTGTTGAATGCATTTGAGATTAATTTGATTCAATTAGCTTTATTGAATGCATTTGAGATTCATTTGATTCAATAAGTTTGTTTGACTTTATTTGACTTTCATTTGATTCAATTAGCTTTGTTGAATACATTTGAGTTTTAATTGATTCAATTAGCTTTATTGAATGCATTAGAGATTCATTTGATTCAATAAGTTTTGTTTGACTTCATTTGACTTTCATTTGATTCAATTAGCTTTGTTGAATGCATTTGAGTTTCATTTGATTCAATTTGCTTTGTTGAATGCATTTGAGTTTCCATTGATTCAAAAAGTTTTGTTTGACTTCATTTGACTTTCATTTGATTCAATTAGCTTTGTTGAATACATTTGAGTTTCAATTGATTCTATTAGCTTTATTGAATGCATTAGAGATTCATTTGATTCAATAGGTTTTGTTTGACTTTATTTGACTTTCATTTGATTCAATTAGCTTTGTTGAATGCATTTGAGTTTCATTTGATTATATTAGCTATGTTTGACTTTGTTTGACTTTCATTTGATTCAATTAGCTTTGTATGACTTCATTTGACTTTCATTTGATTCAATTAGCTTTGTTTGACTTCATTTTACTTTAATTTGGTTCAATTAGCTTTGTTGAATGCATTTGAGTTTCATTTGATTCTATTAGCTATGTTTGACTTCATTTGAGTTTCATTTGATTCTATTAGCTTTGTTTGACTTCATTTGACTTTCATTTGATTCAATTAGCTTTGTTTGACTTCATTTTACTTTAATTTGATTCAATTATCTTTGTTAAATGCATTTGAGTTAAATTTGATTCAATTAGCTTTAATTGAATGCATTTGAGATTCATTTGATTCAATAAGTTTTGTTTGACTTCATTTGACTTTCATTTGATTCAATTAGCTTTGTTGAATGCATTTGAGTTTCATTTGATTCAATTAGCTTTGTTTGACTTCCTTTTACTTTAATTTGATTCAATTAGCTTTGTTGAATGCATTTGAGTTTCATTTGATTTATGTCGCTTTGTTGAATGCATTTGAGTTTATTTGATTCAATTAGCTTTGTTGAATGCATTTGAGTTTCATTTGATTCAATTAGCTTTATTGGACTTCATTTGACTTTCATTTGATACGATTAGCTTTGTTTGACTTCATTTGATTCAATTAGCTTTGTTTGACTTCATTTTACTTTAATTTGATTCAATTAGATTTGTTGAATGCACTTCGAGTCTCATTTGATTCAATTAGCTTTGTTGCATGCATTTGAGTTTCATTTGATTGAATTAGCTTTAGTGAATGCATTTGAGTTTCATTTGATTCAATAAGTTTTGTTGAATGCATTTGATTTTCATTTGATTCATTTAGCTATGTTTGACTTTATTTAACTTTCATTTGATTCAATTAGCTTTGTTTGACATCATTTGATTTTAATTTGATTCAATTAGCTTTGTAGAATGCATTTGCGTATCATTTGACTCAATTAGCTTTGTTGAATACATTTGAGTTTCATTTGATTCTATTATCTATATTTGACTTCATTTGACTTTCATTTGATTCAATTAGCTTTGTTTGACTTTAATTATACTTTAATTTGATTCAATTAGCTTTGTTGAATGCATTTGAGATTATTTTGATTCAATTAGCTTTATTGAATGCATTTGAGATTCATTTGATTCAATAAGTTTTGTTTGACTTCATTTGACTTTCATTTGATTCAATTAGATTTGTTGAATGCATTTGAGTTTCATTTGATTCTATAAGCTATGTTTGACTTTTATTTGATTCAATTAGCTTTCTTTGACTTCATTTTACTTTAATTTAATTCAATTAGCTTTGTTGAATGCAATTGAGTTTAATTTGATTCATTTAGCTTTGTTGAATGCATTTGAGTTTCTTTGATTCAATTAGATTTGTTGAATGCATTTGAGCTTAATTTGATTCAATTAGCTTTATTGAATGCATTTGAGATTCATTTGATTCAATAAGTTTTGATTGACTTCATTTGACTTTCGATATGATTGCACGTCCAAGTTGAAAGAGCAACCAAGAATTCCGAGCAAAGGTTCGAACTTGAATGAATAATGAAGTCCGAAAATTATGATTAAGTCACCAGATATGATAATTAAAATAAACACTCCTGAATATTTTAATTAACTCTTAATCTCACTTACACCACTCCCGGAATAAAGTAGATTAAACACTAAGTAAATAATCACTCAGAAAATTACTCAATGGCCGAAAGTAATTGATCACACAATTAAATTCAATAACAAAGTTTTTAGGTAAATCTCACATGCCTTGAATGATAGCATGGAACTATTATTTATAATAGAATAAACTTGTCCTCCAAGGACCAAGCAAGGGCCGAAAATCAGCCATAAGAATTAAGGAAACATTCCTTAATTCCTTACATCTTAATCCCTTGATTCTAGGAGAGAATAAAGGAGTAAATAAAGAAACAACCAAATCAGCCCCCAATCCCCCTTTACACGCCTAAATACATAAGGAAACCAAGAAATAAGGAAAGTATTACAACTCAATGACAACTTGCAAACTTGGAGCACAAGGACCAACTCACACGCCTAATGACACGCCTAGCTTGGTCGAAATATCACAAGATATTTTCGGACCTTATTTGCTGAAAATTAAAGACTTAATTAAAATAACTAAGACTCTAGAAATGGTGTCACCTTCAAGCTTCATCAATGGAATCATCGTCCCACTTAAGAAATGACACAAATGAGGAGTTTGAATTTAAGTTGAACCCGAACACTTCAAGGACTAAACAAATCGGATCATTTGGAGCTTGACCTTGACCTTGACTTCATTTGATTCTATATTTGCTGAATACATTTGAGATTAATTTGATTCAATTAGCTTTATTGAATACATTTGAGATTCGTTTGATTCAATAAGTTTTGTTTGACTTCGTTTGACTTTCATTTGATTCAATTTGCTTTGTTGAATGTATTTGAGTTTCATTTGATTCTATAAGCTATGTTTGACTTTCATTTGATTCAATTAGCTTTCTTTGACTTCATTATACTTTAATTTGATTCAATTAGCTTTGTAGAATGCATTTGAGTTTAATTTGATTCAATTAGCTTTGTTGAATGCATTTGAGTTTATTTGATTCAATTAGATTTGTTGAATGCATTTGAGATTACTTTGATTCAATTAGCTTTATTGAATGCATTTGAGATTCATTTGATTCAATAAGTTTGTTTGACTTTATTTGACTTTCATTTGATTCAATTAACTTTGTTGAATACATTTGAGTTTTAATTGATTCAATTAGCTTTATTGAATGCATTAGAGATTCATTTGATTCAATAAGTTTTGTTTGACTTCATTTGACTTTCATTTGATTCAATTAGCTTTGTTGAATGCATTTGAGTTTCATTTGATTCAATTTGCTTTGTTGAATGCATTTGAGTTTCCATTGATTCAAAAAGTTTTGTTTGACTTCATTTGACTTTCATTTGATTCAATTAGCTTTGTTGAATACATTTGAGTTTCAATTGATTCTATTAGCTTTATTGAATGCATTAGAGATTCATTTGATTCAATAGGTTTTGTTTGACTTTATTTGACTTTCATTTGATTCAATTAGCTTTGTTGAATGCATTTGAGTTTCATTTGATTATATTAGCTATGTTTGACTTTGTTTGACTTTCATTTGATTCAATTAGCTTTGTATGACTTCATTTGACTTTCATTTGATTCAATTAGCTTTGTTTGACTTCATTTTACTTTAATTTGGTTCAATTAGCTTTGTTGAATGCATTTGAGTTTCATTTGATTCTATTAGCTATGTTTGACTTCATTTGAGTTTCATTTGATTCTATTAGCTATGTTTGACTTCATTTGACTTTCATTTGATTCAATTAGCTTTGTTTGACTTCATTTTACTTTAATTTGATTCAATTATCTTTGTTAAATGCATTTGAGTTAAATTTGATTCAATTAGCTTTAATTGAATGCATTTGAGATTCATTTGATTCAATAAGTTTTGTTTGACTTCATTTGACTTTCATTTGATTCAATTAGCTTTGTTGAATGCATTTGAGTTTCATTTGATTCAATTAGCTTTGTTTGACTTCCTTTTACTTTAATTTGATTCAATTAGCTTTGTTGAATGCATTTGAGTTTCATTTGATTTATGTCGCTTTGTTGAATGCATTTGAGTTTATTTGATTCAATTAGCTTTGTTGAATGCATTTGAGTTTCATTTGATTCAATTAGCTTTATTGGACTTCATTTGACTTTCATTTGATACGATTAGCTTTGTTTGACTTCATTTGATTCAATTAGCTTTGTTTGACTTCATTTTACTTTAATTTGATTCAATTAGATTTGTTGAATGCACTTGAGTCTCATTTGATTCAATTAGCTTTGTTGCATGCATTTGAGTTTCATTTGATTGAATTAGCTTTAGTGAATGCATTTGAGTTTCATTTGATTCAATAAGTTTTGTTGAATGCATTTGATTTTCATTTGATTCATTTAGCTATGTTTGACTTTATTTAACTTTCATTTGATTCAATTAGCTTTGTTTGACATCATTTGATTTTAATTTGATTCAATTAGCTTTGTAGAATGCATTTGCGTATCATTTGACTCAATTAGCTTTGTTGAATACATTTGAGTTTCATTTGATTCTATTATCTATATTTGACTTCATTTGACTTTCATTTGATTCAATTAGCTTTGTTTGACTTTAATTATACTTTAATTTGATTCAATTAGCTTTGTTGAATGCATTTGAGATTAATTTGATTCAATTAGCTTTATTGAATGCATTTGAGATTCATTTGATTCAATAAGTTTTGTTTGACTTCATTTGACTTTCATTTGATTCAATTAGATTTGTTGAATGCATTTGAGTTTCATTTGATTCTATAAGCTATGTTTGACTTTTATTTGATTCAATTAGCTTTCTTTGACTTCATTTTACTTTAATTTAATTCAATTAGCTTTGTTGAATGCAATTGAGTTTAATTTGATTCATTTAGCTTTGTTGAATGCATTTGAGTTTCTTTGATTCAATTAGATTTGTTGAATGCATTTGAGATTAGTTTGATTCAATTAGCTTTATTGAATGCATTTGAGATTCATTTGATTCAATAAGTTTTGATTGACTTCATTTGACTTTCGATATGATTGCACGTCCAAGTTGAAAGAGCAACCAAGAATTCCGAGCAAAGGTTCGAACTTGAATGAATAATGAAGTCCGAAAATTATGATTAAGTCACCGAGATATGATAATTAAAATAAACACTCCCGAATATTTTAATTAACTCTTAATCTCACTTACACCACTCCCCGAATAAAGTAGATTAAACACTAAGTAAATAATCACTCCCGAAAATTACTCAATGGCCGAAAGTAATTGATCACACAATTAAATTCAATAACAAAGTTTTTAGGTAAATCTCACATGCCTTGAATGATAGCATGGAACTATTATTTATAATAGAATAAACTTGTCCTCCAAGGACCAAGCAAGGGCCGAAAATCAGCCATAAGAATTAAGGAAACATTCCTTAATTCCTTACATCTTAATCCCTTGATTCTAGGAGAGAATAAAGGAGTAAATAAGGAAACAACCAAATCAGCCCCCAATCCCCCTTCACACGCCTAAATACATAAGGAAACCAAGAAATAAGGAAAGTATTACAACTCAATGACAACTTGCAAACTTGGAGCACAAGGACCAACTCACACGCCTAATGACACGCCTAGCTTGGTTCGAAATATCACAAGATATTTTCGGACCTTATTTCTGCTGAAAATTAAAGACTTAATTAAAATAACTAAGACTCTAGAAATGGTGTCACCTTCAAGCTTCATCAATGGAATCATCGTCCCACTTAAGAAATGACACAAATGAGGAGTTTGAATTTAAGTTGAACCCGAACACTTCAAGGACTAAACAAATCGGATCATTTGGAGCTTGACCTTGACCTTGACTTCATTTGATTCTATATTTGCTGAATACATTTGAGATTAATTTGATTCAATTAGCTTTATTGAATACATTTGAGATTCGTTTGATTCAATAAGTTTTGTTTGACTTCTTTTGACTTTCATTTGATTCAATTTGCTTTGTTGAATGTATTTGAGTTTCATTTGATTCTATAAGCTATGTTTGAGTTTCATTTGATTCAATTAGCTTTCTTTGACTTCATTATACTTTAATTTGATTCAATTAGCTTTGTAGAATGCATTTGAGTTTAATTTGATTCAATTAGCTTTGTTGAATGCATTTGAGTTTATTTGATTCAATTAGATTTGTTGAATGCATTTGAGATTAATTTGATTCAATTAGCTTTATTGAATGCATTTGAGATTCATTTGATTCAATAAGTTTGTTTGACTTTATTTGACTTTCATTTGATTCAATTAACTTTGTTGAATACATTTGAGTTTTAATTGATTCAATTAGCTTTATTGAATGCATTAGAGATTCATTTGATTCAATAAGTTTTGTTTGACTTCATTTGACTTTCATTTGATTCAATTAGCTTTGTTGAATGCATTTGAGTTTCATTTGATTCAATTTGCTTTGTTGAATGCATTTGAGTTTCCATTGATTCAAAAAGTTTTGTTTGACTTCATTTGACTTTCATTTGATTCAATTAGCTTTGTTGAATACATTTGAGTTTCAATTGATTCTATTAGCTTTATTGAATGCATTAGAGATTCATTTGATTCAATAGGTTTTGTTTGACTTTATTTGACTTTCATTTGATTCAATTAGCTTTGTTGAATGCATTTGAGTTTCATTTGATTATATTAGCTATGTTTGACTTTGTTTGACTTTCATTTGATTCAATTAGCTTTGTATGACTTCATTTGACTTTCATTTGATTCAATTAGCTTTGTTTGACTTCATTTTACTTTAATTTGATTCAATTAGCTTTGTTGAATGCATTTGAGTTTCATTTGATTCTATTAGCTATGTTTGACTTCATTTGAGTTTCATTTGATTCTATTAGCTATGTTTGACTTCATTTGACTTTCATTTGATTCAATTAGCTTTGTTTGACTTCATTTTACTTTAATTTGATTCAATTATCTTTGTTAAATGCATTTGAGTTAAATTTGATTCAATTAGCTTTAATTGAATGCATTTGAGATTCATTTGATTCAATAAGTTTTGTTTGACTTCATTTGACTTTCATTTGATTCAATTAGCTTTGTTGAATGCATTTGAGTTTCATTTGATTCAATTAGCTTTGTTTGACTTCATTTTACTTTAATTTGATTCAATTAGCTTTGTTGAATGCATTTGAGTTTCATTTGATTTATGTCGCTTTGTTGAATGCATTTTAGTTTATTTGATTCAATTAGCTTTGTTGAATGCATTTGAGTTTCATTTGATTCAATTAGCTTTATTGGACTTCATTTGACTTTCATTTGATACGATTAGCTTTGTTTGACTTCATTTGATTCAATTAGCTTTGTTTGACTTCATTTTACTTTAATTTGATTCAATTAGATTTGTTGAATGCACTTGAGTCTCATTTGATTCAATTAGCTTTGTTGCATGCATTTGAGTTTCATTTGATTGAATTAGCTTTAGTGAATGCATTTGAGTTTCATTTGATTCAATAAGTTTTGTTGAATGCATTTGATTTTCATTTGATTCATTTAGCTATGTTTGACTTTATTTAACTTTCATTTGATTCAATTAGCTTTGTTTGACATCATTTGATTTTAATTTGATTCAATTAGCTTTGTAGAATGCATTTGCGTATCATTTGACTCAATTAGCTTTGTTGAATACATTTGAGTTTCATTTGATTCTATTATCTATATTTGACTTCATTTGACTTTCATTTGATTCAATTAGCTTTGTTTGACTTTAATTATACTTTAATTTGATTCAATTAGCTTTGTTGAATGCATTTGAGATTAATTTGATTCAATTAACTTTATTGAATGCATTTGAGATTCATTTGATTCAATAAGTTTTGTTTGACTTCATTTGACTTTCATTTGATTCAATTAGATTTGTTGAATGCATTTGAGTTTCATTTGATTCTATAAGCTATGTTTGACTTTTATTTGATTCAATTAGCTTTCTTTGACTTCATTTTACTTTAATTTAATTCAATTAGCTTTGTTGAATGCAATTGAGTTTAATTTGATTCATTTAGCTTTGTTGAATGCATTTGAGTTTCTTTGATTCAATTAGATTTGTTGAATGCATTTGAGATTAGTTTGATTCAATTAGCTTTATTGAATGCATTTGAGATTCATTTGATTCAATAAGTTTTGATTGACTTCATTTGACTTTCTGATATGATTGCACGTCCAAGTTGAAAGAGCAACCAAGAATTCCGAGCAAAGGTTCGAACTTGAATGAATAATGAAGTCCGAAAATTATGATTAAGTCACCGGATATGATAATTAAAATAAACACTCCCGAATATTTTAATTAACTCTTAATCTCACTTACACCACTCCTGGAATAAAGTAGATTAAACACTAAGTAAATAATCACTCCTGAAAATTACTCAATGGCCGAAAGTAATTGATCACACAATTAAATTCAATAACAAAGTTTTTAGGTAAATCTCACATGCCTTGAATGATAGCATGGAACTATTATTTATAATAGAATAAACTTGTCCTCCAAGGACCAAGCAAGGGCCGAAAATCAGCCATAAGAATTAAGGAAACATTCCTTAATTCCTTACATCTTAATCCCTTGATTCTAGGAGAGAATAAAGGAGTAAATAAGGAAACAACCAAATCAGCCCCCAATCCCCCTTCACACGCCTAAATACATAAGGAAACCAAGAAATAAGGAAAGTATTACAACTCAATGACAACTTGCAAACTTGGAGCACAAGGACCAACTCACACGCCTAATGACACGCCTAGCTTGGTCGAAATATCACAAGATATTTTCGGACCTTATTTGCTGAAAATTAAAGACTTAATTAAAATAACTAAGACTCTAGAAATGGTGTCACCTTCAAGCTTCATCAATGGAATCATCGTCCCACTTAAGAAATGACACAAATGAGGAGTTTGAATTTAAGTTGAACCCGAACACTTCAAGGACTAAACAAATCGGATCATTTGGAGCTTGACCTTGACCTTGACTTCATTTGATTCTATATTTGCTGAATACATTTGAGATTAATTTGATTCAATTAGCTTTATTGAATACATTTGAGATTCGTTTGATTCAATAAGTTTTGTTTGACTTCGTTTGACTTTCATTTGATTCAATTTGCTTTGTTGAATGTATTTGAGTTTCATTTGATTCTATAAGCTATGTTTGACTTTCATTTGATTCAATTAGCTTTCTTTGACTTCATTATACTTTAATTTGATTCAATTAGCTTTGTAGAATGCATTTGAGTTTAATTTGATTCAATTAGCTTTGTTGAATGCATTTGAGTTTATTTGATTCAATTAGATTTGTTGAATGCATTTGAGATTAATTTGATTCAATTAGCTTTATTGAATGCATTTGAGATTCATTTGATTCAATAAGTTTGTTTGACTTTATTTGACTTTAATTTGATTCAATTAGCTTTGTTGAATACATTTGAGTTTTAATTGATTCAATTAGCTTTATTGAATGCATTAGAGATTCATTTGATTCAATAAGTTTTGTTTGACTTCATTTGACTTTCATTTGATTCAATTAGCTTTGTTGAATGCATTTGAGTTTCATTTGATTCAATTTGCTTTGTTGAATGCATTTGAGTTTCCATTGATTCAAAAAGTTTTGTTTGACTTCATTTGACTTTCATTTGATTCAATTAGCTTTGTTGAATACATTTGAGTTTCAATTGATTCTATTAGCTTTATTGAATGCATTAGAGATTCATTTGATTCAATAGGTTTTGTTTGACTTTATTTGACTTTCATTTGATTCAATTAGCTTTGTTGAATGCATTTGAGTTTCATTTGATTATATTAGCTATGTTTGACTTTGTTTGACTTTCATTTGATTCAATTAGCTTTGTATGACTTCATTTGACTTTCATTTGATTCAATTAGCTTTGTTTGACTTCATTTTACTTTAATTTGGTTCAATTAGCTTTGTTGAATGCATTTGAGTTTCATTTGATTCTATTAGCTATGTTTGACTTCATTTGAGTTTCATTTGATTCTATTAGCTATGTTTGACTTCATTTGACTTTCATTTTATTCAATTAGCTTTGTTTGACTTCATTTTACTTTAATTTGATTCAATTATCTTTGTTAAATGCATTTGAGTTAAATTTGATTCAATTAGCTTTAATTGAATGCATTTGAGATTCATTTGATTCAATAAGTTTTGTTTGACTTCATTTGACTTTCATTTGATTCAATTAGCTTTGTTGAATGCATTTGAGTTTCATTTGATTCAATTAGCTTTGTTTGAATTCCTTTTACTTTAATTTGATTCAATTAGCTTTGTTGAATGCATTTGAGTTTCATTTGATTTATGTCGCTTTGTTGAATGCATTTGAGTTTATTTGATTCAATTAGCTTTGTTGAATGCATTTGAGTTTCATTTGATTCAATTAGCTTTATTGGACTTCATTTGACTTTCATTTGATACGATTAGCTTTGTTTGACTTCATTTGATTCAATTAGCTTTGTTTGACTTCATTTTACTTTAATTTGATTCAATTAGATTTGTTGAATGCACTTGAGTCTCATTTGATTCAATTAGCTTTGTTGCATGCATTTGAGTTTCATTTGATTGAATTAGCTTTAGTGAATGCATTTGAGTTTCATTTGATTCAATAAGTTTTGTTGAATGCATTTGATTTTCATTTGATTCATTTAGCTATGTTTGACTTTATTTAACTTTCATTTGATTCAATTAGCTTTGTTTGACATCATTTGATTTTAATTTGATTCAATTAGCTTTGTAGAATGCATTTGCGTATCATTTGACTCAATTAGCTTTATTGAATGCATTAGAGATTCATTTGATTCAATAAGTTTTGTTTGACTTCATTTGACTTTCATTTGATTCAATTAGCTTTGTTGAATGCATTTGAGTTTCATTTGATTTTATTAGCAATGTTTGACTTTGTTGGACTTTCATTTGATTCAATTAGCTTTGTTTGACTTCATTTTATTTTAATTGGATTCAATTAGCTTTGTTGAATGCATTTGAGTTTATTTGATTCAATTAGCTTTGTTGAATGCATTTGAGTTTAATTTGATTCAATTAGCTTTATTGGACTTCATTTGACTTTCATTTGATACAATTATCTTTGTTTGACTTCATTTGAATCAATTAGCTTTGTTGAACGCATTTCAGTCCCATTTGATTCAATTAGCTATGTTTGACTTCATTTGACTTTCATTTGATTCAATTAACTTTGCTGAATGCATTTGAGTATCATTTGATTCAATTAGCTTTGCTGAATGCATTTGAGTTTCATTTGATTATATTAGCTATGTTTGACTTTCATTTGATTCAATTAGCTTTGTTTGACTTTTTTTGACTTTCATTTGATTTAATTAACTTTGTTTGACTTTATTTTACTTTAAATAGTTCAATTAGCTTTGTTGAATGCATTTGAGTTTCATTTAATTCAATTACCTTTGTTGAATGCATTTGTGTTTCATTTGATTCTATTAGCTATGTTTGACTTCATTTACTTTCATTTGATTTAATTAGCTTTGTTTGAGTTCATTTTACTTGAATTTGATTCAATTAGCTTTGTTGAATGCATTTGAGTTTAATTTGATTCAATTAGCTTTAATTGAATGCATTTGAGATTCATTTGGTTCAATAAGTTTTGTTTGACTTTATTTGACTTTCATTTGATTCAATTAGCTTTGCTGAATGCATTTGACTTTCATTTGATTCTATTCGATATGTTTGACTTTGTTTGACTTTCATTTGATTCAATTAGATTTGTTTGACTTTCTTTTACTTTAATTTGATTCAATTAGCTTTGTTGAATGCATTTGAGTTTCATTTATTCGCTTTGTTGAATGCATTTGAGTTTCTTTAATTCAATTAGCTTTGTTGAATGCATTTGAGTTTCATTTAATTCAATTAGCTTTATTGGACTTCAATTGACTTTCATTTCATACGATTAGCTTTGTTTGACTTCATTTGATTCAATTAGCTTTGTTTGACTTCATTTTACTTTCATTTGATTCAATTAGCTTTGTTGAATGCACTTGAGTTTCATTTGATTCAATTAGCTTTGTTGAATGCATTTGAGTTTCATTTGATTCAATTAGCTTTAGTGAATACATTTGAGTTTCATTTGATTCAATAAGTTTTCTTTGACTTCGTTTGACTTTAATTTGAATCAATTAGCTTTGTTTGACTTCATTTTACTTTAATTTGATTCAATTAACATTGTTGAATGCACTTGAGTTTCATTTGATTCAATAAGTTTTGTTTGACTTCGTTTGACATTAATTTGAATCAATTAGCTTTGTTTAATGCATTTGAGTTTCATTTGATTCAATTAGTTTTGTTGAATGCATTTGATTTTCATTTGATTCATTTAGCTATGTTTGACTTTATTTGACTTTCATTTGATTCAATTATCTTTGTTTGATTTCATTTGATTTTAATTTGATTCAATTTGCTTTGTAGAATTCATTTGAGTATCATTTGACTCAATTAGCTTTGTTGAATACATTTGAGTTTTATTTGATTCTATTATCTATATTTGACTTCATTTGACTTTCATTTGATTCAAATAGCTTTGTTTGACTTTATTTTACTTTAATTTGATTCAATTAGCTTTTTTGAATGCATTTGAGATTAATTTGATTCAATTAGCTTTGTTAAATGCATTTGAGATTCATTTGATTCAATAAGTTTTGTTTGACTTCATTTGACTTTCATTTGATTCAATTAGCTTTGTCGAATGCATTTGAGTTTCATTTGATTCTATAAGCTATGTTTGACTTTCATTTGATTCAATTAGCTTTCTTTGACTTCATTTTACTTTAATTTGATTCAATTAGCTTTGTTGAATGCATTTGAGTTTAATTTGATTCAATTAGCTTTAATTGAATGCATTTGAGATTCATTTGAATCAATAAGTTTTGTTTGACTTCATTTGACTTTCATTTGATTCAATTAGCTATGTTTGAGTTTGTTTGACTTTCATTTGATTCAATTATCTTTGTTTGACTTCATTTTACTTTAATTTTATTCAATTAACTTTGTTGAATGTATTTGAGTTTCATTTGATTTAATTCGCTTTGTTGAATGCATTTGATTTTATTTGATTCAATTAGCTTTGTTGAATGCATTTTAGTTTCATTTGATTCAATTAGCTTTATTGGACTTCATTTGACTTTCATTTGATACGATTAGCTTTGTTTGACTTCATTTGATTCAATTAGCTTTGTTTGACTTCATTTTACTTTAGTTTGATTTAATTAGCTTTGTTGAATGCACTTGAGCTTCATTTGATTCACTTAGCTTTGTTGAATGCATTTGAGTTTCATTTAATTCAATTAGCTTTACTGAATGCATTTGAGTTTCATTTAATTCAATTAGCTTTACTGAATGCATTTGAGTTTCATATGATTCAATAAGTTTTGTTTGACTTCGTTTGACTTTAATTTGAATCAATTAGCTTTGTTTAATGCATTTGAGTTTCATTCAATTCAATTAGCTTTGTTGAATGCATTTGAGTTTCATTTGATTCAATTAGCTTTGTTGAATGCATTTGAGTTTATTTGATTCAATTTGCTTTGTTGAATGCATTTGAGTTTCCTTTGATTCAATTAGCATTATTGGACTTCATTTGACTTTCATTTGATAAATTATCTTTGGTTGACTTCATTTGATTCAATTAGCTTTTTTTGACTTCATTTTACTTTAATTTAATTCAATTAGCTTTGTTGAATGCATTTGAGATTCATTTAATTTAATTAGCTTTGTTTGAGTTCATTTTACTTTAATTTGATTCAATTAGCTTTGTTGAATGCATTTGAGTTTAATTTGATTCAATTAGCTTTAATTGAATGCATTTGAGATTCATTTGAATCAATAAGTTTTGTTTGACTTCATTTGACTTTCATTTGATTCAATTAGCTTTGTTTGACTTCATTTTACTTTAATTTTATTCAATTAACTTTGTTGAATGCATTTGAGTTTCATTTGATTTAATTCGCTTTGTTGAATGCATTTGAGTTTATTTGATTCAATTAGCTTTGTTGAATGCATTTGAGTTTCATTTGATTCAATTAGCTTTATTGGACTTCATTTGACTTTCATTTGATACGATTAGCTTTGTTTGACTTCATTTGATTCAATTAACTTTGTTTGACTTCATTTTATTTTAATTTGATTCAATTAGCTTTGTTGAATGCATTTGAGTTTATTTGATTCAATTAGCTTTGTTGAATGCATTTGAGTTTAATTTGATTCAATTAGCTTTATTGGACTTCATTTGACTTTCATTTTGATCCGAAATCAGTTGCTAATTCCGAAATTCTACTAAGTACTAATCTCAATCACAATAAAGGAGAGATTCACGGTTTAAAGATTAGTACTAGTTTAATCATGTTGAGCAACGAAGGAAAGGAAGTTAATTAAGCTAGTTAGTTTAATTAACGTTTTTGTAATTTTCGGTTTTTGTAAACCCGGAATTATTTTTGTTTAGCGTAAGTGTAAATTGGTCGAACCATGCTTGGGGTTGCGAACCATACTTGGGACGTGTGAAAAGGGGTTCTTGAAGATATCTTGAAGCTTTCCTTGCAAGCTAAGACAAGCCCCCCCACTTGGTGATGAAAACCGTCCCACCTTGCCCCAAAGTCAACAAAACACACAACAACACTATTCCTCCTTACATCCTTGTTGGATTAATAGATATTTGTTGTTTAATTGCTTTGTTTAATTACTTTGGTGCTTAGATTTTTATGGCTAATGTTTTAAGCCTTCTTTAGCTTGTACTTGATATATGTAATGGATGGAGTAATGAAAAAATCAGTTTTAGTTTTGATTTAAACATTGTGTTTATTCGGTTTTTTTGGAGATTGAAAAATCCGAAATTCCTCTTGCGATTAAGAAGTGATCTTAATTTCGAAACCCTTGAGTTAAGTGAGTTAAACTTAATTTAAGAGAGAGTTAATATAATTAGTGAGTTTAAACTAATTAAATCCACTCTCAAAAAACCTCCTAAATCAGCTTTCTAAGTAAGATAAACTTCAAAACCGATTTAGAATCCTTAAGCATAAATAAGTGAGTAAAGCTTATCGAGCTTAGGTTACATTTTCATATACGATTTCGTATCAAGTGGTATCAAGAGCTAAGTTCTGAAATGGACGAGGAAATAGATGATAATGCTAGAAGAGATGCGATGCTAGAAGCTCTAGCTAAGCAAAACGAAGCATTACACGACATGATGGCAAAGATAACCTTAGAATTGTTTAAGAAGAAACCCAATGAGGAAGAAAGGAGTTCTAGGGCTGATGATAGGGGTTTGAAAATCGAAGTTCCGATTTTGACGGAGCTAGTGATCCGAATTATACATTGAATGGGAACGTTCTTTGGAGCGTTTTTTGATTACAAAGACACTCCGAATGATAAGAAATACAAGGTTGCTGTTTTGAAACTAACCAAATATGCATCCATTTGGTTAGAAGGCTTGAAGAGGCAAAGGGTGAAGGAGAACAAATCCAAGATTGCTACTTGGGAGAAATTAAAGAAGCAATTACGGAAGCGTTTTGTTCCAACTAACTACAAGCAAAATCAGTATGTTAGATGGTCCACACTCAAACAAGGCACCACGTCCATGGATGAGTACATCAAGGAATTCGAAAAGCTTTCCATTGTTTGTGAAATAGAAGAAATGGAGGAGCAAAAATTGGGCGATTCTTAGGAGGCCTAAATGAGGATGTGCGTGAGAAAGTGGAGGTGTACCCATACCTTTCTTTCGACGAGGCTTGCAAAGTGGCTCTCAAAATTGACAGCCAAAAGAAGAAAGCAACAACAAGTAAGTCTTATTCAAAGCCATTTAGTACTTTTAAAGCTAATACTAGTACTAGCAACTTTGATAAGAACAAAAAATCGATTTCATTCCGAAAGAGAAGGAGAAAGTGGTAGATGACAAAGCCTTTAAAGTTAAATGTTTTAAGTGTCAAGGTTATGGTCATTACCAATCGACTTGTCCTACGAAAAGAGTCATGACTATAAGGGACATAGAGGAGATAGACGAATTGGAGAGGATATACCTCTTAGAAAAGCAACATGATAAATCCGATTTAGGTAACGAAAGTGATGAGGACGTGTGTAATCCGTAAATGGAGGGTGAAATGTTGGTTCTTAGGAGATCCTTGTACTCTAATGTCGTGGCTGAAAATGAGGAACAAAGAGAAACCATTTTTCATTCGAAATGCTTAGTGAATAAGAAGCTATGCACGTTAATCATTGATGGTGGTAGTTGTACAAATGTAGCTTCAACCGAACTTGTAGAGAAGTTAGCATTACCTACTACTAAACATCCACATCCTTATAAACCGAAATGGTTAGATGATGATAGTGAAGTAAGGGTGAAGAGTAGAGTTTTAATCACGTTTTCCATTGGAAATTATGAAGATGAAATTCTATGTGATGTAATTCCTATGACTGCGTGCCATATTCTACTTGGTAGACCGTGGCAATTTGATCGAAAAGTAATGCATGATGGTTGTTCGAATGTGTATAAGGTAAACAAGAATGGCAAAACCAAAACCTTATTACCATTGCCCCCTTCAAAAATACGAGACACAACACCTAAGCCAAAAAAAGAACCTCGTGAGTGGTAGTGTGTTTTTAGGGAGAAAAAGATTCGAGAGGGAGTTGGGAACAAATCAGGTCGTGTATGTTCTAGTTGCTAAGGAGGTGAACGAGGGAATGGAAGTTGAAGATTCAGATTTGAGGGAGTTATTGGAGGGATTTGGAGACGTGTTTCCTAATGACCTACCAAATGGCCTACCCCTAAACGTGGAATTGAGCATCAAATTGATCTCATTCCCTGAGCACCACTTCCAAATAAACCTTCCTATAGATGCAATCCCAAAGAAAGTGAGGAGTTACAAAGCCAAATCGGTGAATTGATGAAGAAAGGCTACGTGAGAGAGAGTAAAAGTCCGTGTCTGTTCCTAGGCTTTACTTGTGCCAAAAAAAGACGGAACATGGAGGATGTGTATTGATAGCCGTGCTGTGAACAATATAACCATCAAATACAGATTTCCCATCCCTAGGTTAGATGACATGTTAGATGAGCTAAGTGGATCCAATTTGTTTTCGAAAATTGATTTGAGAAGTGGATACCACCAAATATGCATGAGAGGGAGATGAGTGGAAGACGGCTTTCAAAACGAAGTATGGGTTGTATGAATGGCTAGTTATGCCATTTGGTCTCACAAATGCCCCTAGTACGTTCATGAGATTGATGAATGAAGTACTTAGGCCGTTTTTGGGAAAGTTCGTGGTTGTGGTATTTGGATGATATTCTTGTCTATAGTGCTAACAAGGAGGATCATTTAGATCATTTGCAACAATTGTTCGAAGTTCTAAAAGAGCAAAACCGTATGGAAAGCTTGAAAAGTGCACGTTTATGCAAAGGGAGATTGGCTTCCTGGGTTTCATCATTTCGATGAAGGGGTGAAGGTGGATCCATCCAAAGTAGAAGCAATTTCTTCTGGTCGGTTCCCACAACTATCACCGAGGTGAGATCTTTTCATGGTTTAGCTTCTTTTTATAGGAGATTTATAAATAATTTCAAGCACTTTATTAGCTCCTATAACCGAATGCACTAAACATGGAAAATTTGTATGGAGTGACGCAGCCTCAAAAGGCGTTTGAACTTGTAAAGGAGAAAATGTGTAAAACGCCTATCCTAGCTTTACCTCGATTTTGCAAAACCATTTGAAGTTGAGTGTGATGCAAGTGGAACGGGTATTGGGGCTGTTTTAATTCAATGTGGCAAACCTATTGCTTATTTTAGCGAGAAACTAAATCAAAGCCAAGTTGAATTATTCCACGTATGATAAAGAGTTTTATGCCATGGTTAGAGCTCTTAATCATTGGAGTCACTATTTGCGACCACAAGCTTTTGTTCTCCACTCTGATCATGAATCGTTGAAATATATTCATGGCCAACATAAGCTTAGTGCTCGTCATGCTAAATGGGTAGAATTCTTACAATCTTTCAATTTTGTTGCCAAGTATAAGGCCGAAAAGCCAACATTGTAGCCGATGCTTTATCACGGAGACACGTATTGCTTAACATGGTGGATTCCAAGGTACTTGGGTTTGAGTTGATTAAGGAATTCTATGTTCTTGATGAGGAGACACGTGACTCGTTCGTGGCTACCAAGGATGGTCCAAAAGACCATTATCATCAAATGGAAGGGTTTTTGTTTAAAGGGAACAAACTTTGTGTTCCTAAATGTCCCGTTCGTGATTTGCTAATTAGAGAAGCTCATGGAGGTGGGTTAGCTGGCCATTTTGGCGTTAGCAAGACTATGGAGTTGTTACAAGAACATTTTTCGTGGCCTCATATGATCAAAGAAGTACATGCTGTTTTGGCTCGTTGTGGTGTTTGTCAAAGGGCTAAAAGCACGTTCCATAAGGGGTTGTACACTCCTTTACCAACACCGGAGAGACCATGGGAGGATGTCAGTATGGATTTCATTGTGGCTCTTCCTAGGACACAAAGAGGGAAGGATTCGGTCATGGTGGTAGTGGACCGTTTCTCAAAAATGGCACACTTCGTGCCTTGTCACAAAACGGAAGATGCTATTAATGTTTCTTGTTTATATTTCAGGGAAATTGTTCGCTTGCATGGAGTGCCAAGAACTATTGTCTCGGATCGAGATAGTAAGTTTTTGAGTCATTTTTGGAGGTCCCTATGGAGGATGATGGGTACTAAGTTGCTGTTTAGTACTTCACATCACCCCCAAACAGATGGTCAAACCGAAGTGACCAATCGAACTCTAGGCACCTTGTTAAGGGGCTTAGTGAGCAAGACGGGAAAGGATTGGGATGTCAAGTTATGCCATGCGGAGTTTGCTTACAATAGAACTCCAACTTTTGCAACAAAACATTCACCGTTCGAAGTGGTATATGGGGTAAATCCGTATGTACCTATTGATCTTATTTCGTTGCCTAAAGACTCTTATGTCCATGGAGATGCTAGGCAACAAGCTGAAACAATGGTGAAAGTTCACAAAGAAATACGCACCAATATCGAGAAGACAAATGAGATGTACAAAAAGAAAGCAAACAAAAGTCGGAAACCGAGGTTGTTTGCTCCGAAGATTTGGTGTGGATTCACTTGAGGAAGGAGAGGTTTCCAAGTAAAAGAAAGCATAAACTCATGCCCCGAGCCGAAGGACCTTTCAAGGTTCTTGAACGTTATGGAGACAATGCTTACAAGATAGACCTTCCCGGAGACTATGGCGTGGCAAGAACATTCAACGTAGGGGACTTATCCCCCTATTTAGAAGATGAAGATGTGCAAGAATTGAGGACAATTCCTTTTGAAGAAGGAGAGGATGATCCGAAATCGCTTGCTAATTCCGAAATTCTACTAAGTACTAATCTCAATCACAATAAAGGAGAGATTCACGGTTTAAAGATTAATACTAGTTTAATCATGTTGAGCAACGAAGGAAAGGAAGTTAATTAAGCTAG
Source organism: Beta corolliflora (assembly GCA_947648045.1). Classification (NCBI taxonomy): domain Eukaryota; kingdom Viridiplantae; phylum Streptophyta; class Magnoliopsida; order Caryophyllales; family Amaranthaceae; genus Beta; species Beta corolliflora. Next base: position 75,545 of record CANSZD010003259.1, on the reverse strand, counting down.
TTAGTTTAATTAACGTTTTTGTAATTTTCGGTTTTTGTAAACCCGAATTATTTTTGTTTAGCGTAAGTGTAAATTGGTCGAACCATGCTTGGGGTTGCGAACCATACTTGGGACGTGTGAAAAGGGGTTCTTGAAGATATCTTGAAGCTTTCCTTGCAAGCTAAGGCAAGCCCCCCCACTTGGTGATGAAAACCGTCCCACCTTGCCCCAAAGTCAACAAAACACACAACAACACTATTCCTCCTTACATCCTTGTTGGATTAATAGATATTTGTTGTTTAATTGCTTTGTTTAATTACTTTGGTGCTTAGATTTTTATGGCTAATGTTTTAAGCCTTCTTTAGCTTGTACTTGATATATGTAATGGATGGAGTAATGAAAAAATCAATTTTAGTTTTGATTTAAACATTGTGTTTATTCGGTTTTTTTGGAGATTGAAAAATCCGAAATTCCTCTTGCGATTAAGAAGTGATCTTAATTTCGAAACCCTTGAGTTAAGTGAGTTAAACTTAATTTAAGAGAGAGTTAATATAATTAGTGAGTTTAAACTAATTAAATCCACTCTCAAAAAACCTCCTAAATCGGTTTCTAAGTAAGATAAACTTCAAAACCGATTTAGAATCCTTAAGCATAAATAAGTGAGTAAAGCTTATCGAGCTTAGGTTACATTTTCATATACGATTTCGTATCACATTTGATACAATTATCTTTGTTTGACTTCATTTGATTCAATTAGCTTTGTTGAACGCATTTGAGTCCCATTTGATTCAATTAGCTATGTTTGACTTCATTTGACTTTCATTTGATTCAATTAGCTTTGTTGAATGCATTTGAGTTTCATTTGATTCAATTAGCTTTGTTGAATGCATTTGAGTTTCATTTGATTATATTAGCTTTGTTTAATGCTTTGACTTTCATTTGATTCAATTAGCTTTGTTTGACTTTTTTTGACTTTCATTTGATTTAATTAGCTTTGTTTGACTTTATTTTACTTTAATTTGATTCAATTAGCTTTGTTGAATGCATTTGAGTTTCATTTGATTCAATTAGCTTTGTTGAATGCATTTGAGTTTCATTTGATTCTATTAGCTATGTTTGACTTCATTTGACTTTCATTTGATTCAATTAGCTTTGTTTGAGTTCATTTGACTTTCATTTGATTCAATTAGCTTTGTTGAATGCATTTGAGTTTCATTTGATTCATTTAGCTATGTTTGACATGATTTGATTTCATTTGATTCAATTAGCTTTGTTTGACTTCATTTGATACTTTAATTTGATTCAATTAGCTTTGTTGAATGCATTTGAGTTTCATTTGATTCAATTAGCTTTGTTGAATGCATTTGAGTTTCATTTGATTCAATTAGCTTTGTTTAATGCATTTGAGTTTCATTTGATTCAATTAGCTTTGTTGAATGCATTTGAGTTTCATTTGATTCAATTAGCTTTGTTTGACTTCATTTGACTTTCATTTGATTCAATTAGCTTTGTTGAATGCATTTGAGTTTCATTTGATTCAATTAGCTTTATTGAATGCATTTGAGTTTCATTTGATTCAATAAGTTTTGTTTGACTTCATTTGACTTTCATTTGATTCAATTAGCTTTGTTGAATGCATTTGAGTTTCATTTGATTTTATTAGCTATGTTTGACTTCGTTTGACTTTCATTTGATTCAATTAGCTTTGTTTGACTTCATTTTATTTTAATTTGATTCAATTAGCTTTGTTGAATGCATTTGAGTTTCATTTGATTCAATTAGCTTTGTTGAATGCATTTGAGTTTCATTTGATTCAATTAGCTTTAGTTTGGACTTCATTTGACTTTCATTTGATACAATTAGCTTTGTTTGATCTGATTTCATTTGATTCAATTAGCTTTGTTGAATGCATTTGAGTTTCATTTGATTCAATTAGCTATGTTTGACTTCATTTGACTTTCATTTGATTCATTTGATTCAATTAGCTTTGTTGAATGCATTTGAGTTTCATTTGATTCAATTAGCTTTGTTGAATGCATTTGAGTTTCATTTGATTATATTAGCTTTGTTTGACTTTCACTTGATTCAATTAGCTTTGTTTGACTTTTTTTGACTTTCATTTGATTTAATTAGCTTTGTTTGACTTTATTTGACTTTCATTTGGTTCAATTAGTTTTGTTGAATGCATTTGAGATTCATTTGATTCAATTAGCTTTGTTGAATGCATTTGAGTTTCATTTGATTTAATTAGCTATGTTTGACTTCACTTGACTTTCATTTGATTTAATTAGCTTTGTTTGAGTTCATTTTACTTGAATTTGATTCAATTAGCTTTGTTGAATGCATTTGAGTTTCATTTGATTCTATTAGCTTTGTTTGAATGCTTTGACTTTCATTTGATTCAATTAGCTTTGTTTGACTTCATTTTACTTTAATTTGATTCAATTAGCTTTGTTGAATGCATTTGAGTTTCATTTGATTCAATTAGCTTTGTTGAATGCATTTGAGTTTCATTTGATTCAATTAGCTTTGTTTAATGCATTTGAGTTTAATTTGATTCAATTAGCTTTGTTGAATGCATTTGAGTTTCATTTGATTCAATTAGCTTTGTTTGACTTCATTTGACTTTCATTTGATTCAATTAGCTTTGTTGAATGCATTTGAGTTTCATTTGATTCAATTAGCTTTGTTGAATGCATTTGAGTTTCATTTGATTCAATAAGTTTTGTTTGACTTCATTTGACTTTCATTTGATTCAATTAGCTTTGTTGAATGCATTTGAGTTTCATTTGATTATATTAGCCATATTTGACTTTGTTTGACTTTCATTTGATTCAATTAGCTTTGTTTGACTTCATTTTACTTTAATTTGATTCAATTAGCTTTGTTGAATGCATTTGAGTTTCATTTGATTCAATTAGCTTTGTTGAATGCATTTGAGTTTCATTTGATTCAATTAGCTTTGTTTGACTTCATTTGACTTTCATTTGATACAATTAGCTTTGTTTGACTTCATTTGATTCAATTAGCTTTGTTGAATGCATTTGAGTTTTATTTGATTCAATTAGCTATGTTTGACTTCATTTGACTTTCATTTGATTCAATTAGCTTTGTTGAATGCATTTGAGTTTCATTTGATTCAATTAGCTTTGTTGAATGCATTTGAGTTTCATTTGATTAAATTAGCTTTGTTGAATGCATTTGAGTTTCATTTGATTCAATTAGCTTTGTTTGACTTTATTTGACTTTCATTTGATTTAATTAGCTTTGTTTGACTTTATTTTACTTTAATTTGATTCAATTAGCTTTGTTGAATGCATTTGAGTTTCATTTGATTCAATTAGCTTTGTTGAATGCATTTGAGTTTCATTTGATTATATTAGCTATGTTTGACTTCATTTGACTTTAATTTGATTCAATTAGCTTTGTTTGAATTCATTTTACTTTCATTTGATTCAATTAGCTTTGTTGAATGCATTTTAGTTTAATTTGATTCAATTAGCTTTGTTGAATGCATTTGAGTTTCATTTGGTTCAATTAGCTTTGATTGACTTCATTTGACTTTCATTTGATTCAATTAGCTATGTTTGAGTTTGTTTGACTTTCATTTGATTCAATTAGCTTTGTTTGACTTCATTTTACTTTAATTTGATTCAATTAGCTTTGTTGAATGCATTTGAGTTTCATTTGATTTAATTAGCTTTGTTGAATGCATTTGAGTTTCATTTGATTTAATTAGCTTTGTTGAATGCATTTGAGTTTCATTTGATTCAATTAGCTTTATTGGACTTCATTTGACTTTCATTTGATACAATTAGCTTTGTTTGACTTCATTTTACTTTAATTTGATTTAATTAGCTTTGTTGAATGCATTTGAGTTTAATTTGATTCAATTAGCTTTGTTGAATGCATTTGAGTTTCATTTGATTCAATTAGCTTTGTTGAATGCATTTGAGTTTCATTTGATTCAATTAGTTTTGTTTGACTTCATTTGACTTTCATTTGATTCAATTAGCTTTGTTTAATGCATTTGAGTTTCATTTGATTCAATTAGCTTTGTTGAATGCATTTGACTTTCATTTGATTCAATTAGCTTTGTTGAATGCATTTGAGTTTCATTTGATTCAATTAGCTTTGTTGAATACATTTGAGTTTTATTTGATTCAATTAGCTTTATTGGACTTCATTTGACTTTCATTTTGATAAATTAGCTTTGGTTGACTTTAAATTTGATTCAATTAGCTTTGTTTGACTTCATTTGACTTTAATTTGATTCAATTAGCTTTGTTGAATGCATTTGAGTTTCATTTGATTTAATTAGCTTTGTTTGAGTTCATTTGACTTTAATTTGATTAAATTAGCTTTGTTGAATGCATTTGAGTTTAATTTGATTCAATTAGCTTTGATTGAATGCATTTGAGTTTCATTTGATTCAATAAGTTTTGTTTGACTTCATTTGACTTTCATTTGATTCAATTAGCTTTGTTTGAGTTTGTTTGACTTTCATTTGATTCAATTAGCTTTGTTTGACTTCATTTTACTTTAATTTGATTCAATTAGCTTTGTTGAATGCATTTGAGTTTCATTTGATTTAATTAGCTTTGTTGAATGCATTTGAGTTTCATTTGATTCAATTAGCTTTGTTGAATGCATTTGAGTTTCATTTGATTCAATTAGCTTTATTGGACTTCATTTGACTTTCATTTGATACGATTAGCTTTGTTTGACTTCATTTGATTCAATTAGCTTTGTTTGACTTCATTTTACTTTAGTTTGATTTAATTAGCTTTGTTGAATGCATTTGAGTTTCATTTGATTCAATTAGCTTTGTTGAATGCATTTGAGTTTCATTTGATTCAATTAGCTTTGTTGAATGCATTTGAGTTTCATTTGATTCAATTAGCTTTGTTTGACTTCATTTGACTTTAATTTGATTCAATTAGCTTTGTTGAATGCATTTGAGTTTCATTTGATTCAATTAGCTTTGTTGAATGCATTTGAGTTTCATTTGATTCAATTAGCTTTGTTGAATGCATTTGAGTTTCATTTGATTCAATTTGCTTTGTTGAATGCATTTGAGTTTCATTTGATTCAATTAGCTTTATTGGACTTCATTTGACTTTCATTTGATACAATTAGCTTTGGTTGACTTCATTTGATTCAATTAGCTTTGTTTGACTTCATTTTACTTTAATTTGATTCAATTAGCTTTGTTGAATGCATTTGAGATTCATTTAATTTAATTAGCTTTGTTTAAGTTCATTTTACTTTAATTTGATTCAATTAGCTTTGTGATCCGAAATCAGTTGCTAATTCCGAAATTCTACTAAGTACTAATCTCAATCACAATAAAGGAGAGATTCACGGTTTAAAGATTAGTACTAGTTTAATCATGTTGAGCAACGAAGGAAAGGAAGTTAATTAAGCTAGTTAGTTTAATTAACGTTTTTGTAATTTTCGGTTTTTGTAAACCCGGAATTATTTTTGTTTAGCGTAAGTGTAAATTGGTCGAACCATGCTTGGGGTTGCGAACCATACTTGGGACGTGTGAAAAGGGGTTCTTGAAGATATCTTGAAGCTTTCCTTGCAAGCTAAGACAAGCCCCCCCACTTGGTGATGAAAACCGTCCCACCTTGCCCCAAAGTCAACAAAACACACAACAACACTATTCCTCCTTACATCCTTGTTGGATTAAGAGATATTTGTTGTTTAATTGCTTTGTTTAATTACTTTGGTGCTTAGATTTTTATGGCTAATGTTTTAAGCCTTCTTTAGCTTGTACTTGATATATGTAATGGATGGAGTAATGAAAAAATCAGTTTTAGTTTTGATTTAAACATTGTGTTTATTCGGTTTTTTTGGAGATTGAAAAATCCGAAATTCCTCTTGCGATTAAGAAGTGATCTTAATTTCGAAACCCTTGAGTTAAGTGAGTTAAACTTAATTTAAGAGAGAGTTAATATAATTAGTGAGTTTAAACTAATTAAATCCACTCTCAAAAACCTCCTAAATCAGTTTCTAAGTAAGATAAACTTCAAAACCGATTTAGAATCCTTAAGCATAAATAAGTGAGTAAAGCTTATCGAGCTTAGGTTACATTTTCATATACGATTTCGTATCAAGTGGTATCAAGAGCTAAGTTATGAAATGGACGAGGAAATAGATGATAATGCTAGAAGAGATGCGATGCTAGAAGCTCTAGCTAAGCAAAACGAAGCATTACACGACATGATGGCAAAGATAACCTTAGAATTGTTTAAGAAGAAACCCAATGAGGAAGAAAGGAGTTCTAGGGCTGATGATAGGGGTTTGAAAATCGAAGTTCAGATTTTGACGGAGCTAGTGATCCGGAATTATACATTGAATGGGAACGTTCTTTGGAGCGTTTTTTTGATTACAAAGACACTCCGAATGATAAGAAATACAAGGTTGCTGTTTTGAAACTAACCAAATATGCATCCATTTGGTTAGAAGGCTTGAAGAGGCAAAGGGTGAAGGAGAACAAATCCAAGATTGCTACTTGGGAGAAATTAAAGAAGCAATTACGGAAGCGTTTTGTTCCAACTAACTACAAGCAAAATCAGTATGTTAGATGGTCCACACTCAAACAAGGCACCACGTCCATGGATGAGTACATCAAGGAATTCGAAAAGCTTTCCATTGTTTGTGAAATAGAAGAAATGGAGGAGCAAAAATTGGGCGAGATTCTTAGGAGGCCTAAATGAGGATGTGCGTGAGAAAGTGGAGGTGTACCCATACCTTTCTTTCGACGAGGCTTGCAAAGTGGCTCTCAAAATTGACAGCCAAAAGAAGAAAGCAACAACAAGTAAGTCTTATTCAAAGCCATTTAGTACTTTTAAAGCTAATACTAGTACTAGCAACTTTGATAAGAACAAAAAATCAGATTTCATTCCGAAAGAGAAGGAGAAAGTGGTAGATGACAAAGCCTTTAAAGTTAAATGTTTTAAGTGTCAAGGTTATGGTCATTACCAATCGACTTGTCCTACGAAAAGAGTCATGACTATAAGGGACATAGAGGAGATAGACGAATTGGAGAGGATATACCTCTTAGAAAAGCAACATGATAAATCTGATTTAGGTAACGAAAGTGATGAGGACGTGTGTAATCCAGAAATGGAGGGTGAAATGTTGGTTCTTAGGAGATCCTTGTACTCTAATGTCGTGGCTGAAAATGAGGAACAAAGAGAAACCATTTTTCATTCGAAATGCTTAGTGAATAAGAAGCTATGCACGTTAATCATTGATGGTGGTAGTTGTACAAATGTAGCTTCAACTGAACTTGTAGAGAAGTTAGCATTACCTACTACTAAACATCCACATCCTTATAAACTGAAATGGTTAGATGATGATAGTGAAGTAAGGGTGAAGAGTAGAGTTTTAATCACGTTTTCCATTGGAAATTATGAAGATGAAATTCTATGTGATGTAATTCCTATGACTGCGTGCCATATTCTACTTGGTAGACCGTGGCAATTTGATCGAAAAGTAATGCATGATGGTTGTTCGAATGTGTATAAGGTAAACAAGAATGGCAAAACCAAAACCTTATTACCATTGCCCCCTTCAAAAATACGAGACACAACACCTAAGCCAAAAAAGAACCTCGTGAGTGGTAGTGTGTTTTTAGGGAGAAAAAGATTCGAGAGGGAGTTGGGAACAAATCTGGTCGTGTATGTTCTAGTTGCTAAGGAGGTGAACGAGGGAATGGAAGTTGAAGATTCAGATTTGAGGGAGTTATTGGAGGGATTTGGAGACGTGTTTCCTAATGACCTACCAAATGGCCTACCCCCTAAACGTGGAATTGAGCATCAAATTGATCTCATTCCCGGAGCACCACTTCCAAATAAACCTTCCTATAGATGCAATCCCAAAGAAAGTGAGGAGTTACAAAGCCAAATCAGTGAATTGATGAAGAAAGGCTACGTGAGAGAGAGTAAAAGTCCTGTCTTTGTTCAGGCTTTACTTGTGCCAAAAAAAGACGGAACATGGAGGATGTGTATTGATAGCCGTCTTGTGAACAATATAACCATCAAATACGGATTTCCCATCCCTAGGTTAGATGACATGTTAGATGAGCTAAGTGGATCCAATTTGTTTTCGAAAATTGATTTGAGAAGTGGATACCACCAAATATGCATGAGAGAGGGAGATGAGTGGAAGACGGCTTTCAAAACGAAGTATGGGTTGTATGAATGGCTGGTTATGCCATTTGGTCTCACAAATGCCCCTAGTACGTTCATGAGATTGATGAATGAAGTACTTAGGCCGTTTTTGGGAAAGTTCGTGGTTGTGTATTTGGATGATATTCTTGTCTATAGTGCTAACAAGGAGGATCATTTAGATCATTTGCAACAATTGTTCGAAGTTCTAAAAGAGCAAAAGCGTATGGAAAGCTTGAAAAGTGCACGTTTATGCAAAGGGAGATTGGCTTCCTTGGTTTCATCATTTCTGATGAAGGGGTGAAGGTGGATCCATCCAAAGTAGAAGCAATTTCTTCTTGGCCGGTTCCCACAACTATCACCGAGGTGAGATCTTTTCATGGTTTAGCTTCTTTTTATAGGAGATTTATAAATAATTTCAGCACTTTATTAGCTCCTATAGCCGAATGCACTAAACATGGAAAATTTGTATGGAGTGACGCAGCTCAAAAGGCGTTTGAACTTGTAAAGGAGAAAATGTGTAAAACGCCTATCCTAGCTTTACACGATTTTGCAAAACCATTTGAAGTTGAGTGTGATGCAAGTGGAACGGGTATTGGGGCTTTTTTAATTCAATGTGGCAAACCTATTGCTTATTTTAGCGAGAAACTAAATCGAGGCCAAGTTGAATTATTCCACGTATGATAAAGAGTTTTATGCCATGGTTAGAGCTCTTAATCATTGGAGTCACTATTTGCGACCACAAGCTTTTGTTCTCCACTACGATCATGAATCGTTGAAATATATTCATGGCCAACATAAGCTTAGTGCTCGTCATGCTAAATGGGTAGAATTCTTACAATCTTTCAATTTTGTTGCCAAGTATAAGGCCGGAAAAGCCAACATTGTAGGCGATGCTTTATCACGGAGACACGTATTGCTTAACATGGTGGATTCCAAGGTACTTGGGTTTGAGTTGATTAAGGAATTCTATGTTCTTGATGAGGAGACACGTGACCTGTTCGTGGCTACCAAGGATGGTCCAAAAGACCATTATCATCAAATGGAAGGGTTTTTGTTTAAAGGGAACAAACTTTGTGTTCCTAAATGTCCCGTTCGTGATTTGCTAATTAGAGAAGCTCATGGAGGTGGGTTAGCTGGCCATTTTGGCGTTAGCAAGACTATGGAGTTGTTACAAGAACATTTTTCGTGGCCTCGTATGATCAAAGAAGTACATGCTTTGTTTTGGCTCGTTGTGGTGTTTGTCAAAGGGCTAAAAGCACGTTCCATAAGGGGTTGTACACTCCTTTACCAACACCGGAGAGACCATGGGAGGATGTCGGTATGGATTTCATTGTGGCTCTTCCTAGGACACAAAGAGGGAAGGATTCGGTCATGGTGGTAGTGGACCGTTTCTCAAAAATGGCACACTTCGTGCCTTGTCACAAAACGGAAGATGCTATTAATGTTTCTTGTTTATATTTCGGGGAAATTGTTCGCTTGCATGGAGTGCCAAGAACTATTGTCTCGGATCGAGATAGTAAGTTTTTGAGTCATTTTTGGAGGTCCCTATGGAGGATGATGGGTACTAAGTTGCTGTTTAGTACTTCACATCACCCCCAAACAGATGGTCAAACCGAAGTGACCAATCGAACTCTAGGCACCTTGTTAAGGGGCTTAGTGAGCAAGACGGGAAAGGATTGGGATGTCAAGTTATGCCATGCGGAGTTTGCTTACAATAGAACTCCAACTTTTGCAACAAAACATTCACCGTTCGAAGTGGTATATGGGGTAAATCCGTATGTACCTATTGATCTTATTTCGTTGCCTAAAGACTCTTATGTCCATGGAGATGCTAGGCAACAAGCTGAAACAATGGTGAAAGTTCACAAAGAAATACGCACCAATATCGAGAAGACAAATGAGATGTACAAAAAGAAAGCAAACAAAAGTCGGAAACCGAGGGTTGTTTGCTCAGGAAGATTTGGTGTGGATTCACTTGAGGAAGGAGAGGTTTCCAAGTAAAAGAAAGCATAAACTCATGCCCCGAGCTGAAGGACCTTTCAAGGTTCTTGAACGTTATGGAGACAATGCTTACAAGATAGACCTTCCCGGAGACTATGGCGTGGCAGCAACATTCAACGTAGGGGACTTATCCCCCTATTTAGAAGATGAAGATGTGCAAGAATTGAGGACAATTCCTTTTGAAGAAGGAGAGGATGATCCGAAATCAGTTGCTAATTCCGAAATTCTACTAAGTACTAATCTCAATCACAATAAAGGAGAGATTCACGGTTTAAAGATTAGTACTAGTTTAATCATGTTGAGCAACGAAGGAAAGGAAGTTAATTAAGCTAGTTAGTTTAATTAACGTTTTTGTAATTTTCGGTTTTTGTAAACCCGGAATTATTTTTGTTTAGCGTAAGTGTAAATTGGTCGAACCATGCTTGGGGTTGCGAACCATACTTGGGACGTGTGAAAAGGGGTTCTTGAAGATATCTTGAAGCTTTCCTTGCAAGCTAAGACAAGCCCCCCCACTTGGTGATGAAAACCGTCCCACCTTGCCCCAAAGTCAACAAAACACACAACAACACTATTCCTCCTTACATCCTTGTTGGATTAATAGATATTTGTTGTTTAATTGCTTTGTTTAATTACTTTGGTGCTTAGATTTTTATGGCTAATGTTTTAAGCCTTCTTTAGCTTGTACTTGATATATGTAATGGATGGAGTAATGAAAAAATCAGTTTTAGTTTTGATTTAAACATTGTGTTTATTCGGTTTTTTTGGAGATTGAAAAATCCGAAATTCCTCTTGCGATTAAGAAGTGATCTTAATTTCGAAACCCTTGAGTTAAGTGAGTTAAACTTAATTTAAGAGAGAGTTAATATAATTAGTGAGTTTAAACTAATTAAATCCACTCTCAAAAACCTCCTAAATCAGTTTCTAAGTAAGATAAACTTCAAAACCGATTTAGAATCCTAAAGCATAAATAAGTGAGTAAAGCTTATCGAGCTTAGGTTACATTTTCATATACGATTTCGTATCACTTTGTTGAATGCATTTGAGTTTAATTTGATTCAATTAGCTTTAATTGAATGCATTTGAGATTCATTTGAATCAATAAGTTTTGTTTGACTTCATTTGACTTTCATTTGATTCAATTAGCTTTGTTTGACTTCATTTTACTTTAATTTTATTCAATTAACTTTGTTGAATGCATTTGAGTTTCATTTGATTTAATTCGCTTTGTTGAATGCATTTGAGTTTATTTGATTCAATTAGCTTTGTTGAATGCATTTGAGTTTCATTTGATTCAATTAGCTTTATTGGACTTCATTTGACTTTCATTTGATACGATTAGCTTTGTTTGACTTCATTTGATTCAATTAGCTTTGTTTGACTTCATTTTATTTTAATTTGATTCAATTAGCTTTGTTGAATGCATTTGAGTTTATTTGATTCAATTAGCTTTGTTGAATGCATTTGAGTTTAATTTGATTCAATTAGCTTTATTGGACTTCATTTGACTTTCATTTGATACAATTATCTTTGTTTGACTTCATTTGATTCAATTAGCTTTGTTGAACGCATTTGAGTCCCATTGATTCAATTAGCTATGTTTGACTTCATTTGACTTTCATTTGATTCAATTAACTTTGTTGAATGCATTTGAGTATCATTTGATTCAATTAGCTTTGCTGAATGCATTTGAGTTTCATTTGATTATATTAGCTATGTTTGACTTTCATTTGATTTAATTAGCTTTGTTTGACTTTTTTTGACTTTCATTTGATTTAATTAACTTTGTTTGACTTTATTTTACTTTAATATGGTTCAATTAGCTTTGTTGAATGCATTTGAGTTTCATTTAATTCAATTACCTTTGTTGAATGCATTTGTGTTTCATTTGATTCTATTAGCTATGTTTGACTTCATTTACTTTCATTTGATTTAATTAGCTTTGTTGAATGCATTTGAGTTTCATTTGATTCTATAAGCTATGTTTGACTTTCATTTGATTCAATTAACTTTCTTTGACTTCATTATACTTTAATTTGATTCAATTAGCTTTGTAGAATGCATTTGAGTTTAATTTGATTCAATTAGCTTTGTTGAATGCATTTGAGTTTATTTGATTCAATTAGATTTGTTTAATGCATTTGAGATTAATTTGATTCAATTAGCTTTACTGAATGCATTTGAGATTCATTTGATTCAATAAGTTTGTTTGACTTCATTTGACTTTCATTTGATTCAATTAGCTTTGTTGAATGCATTTGAGTTTCAATTGATTCAATTAGCTTTATTGAATGCATTAGAGATTCATTTGATTCAATAAGTTTTGTTTGACTTCATTTGACTTTCATTTGATTCAATTAGCTTTGTTGAATGCATTTGAGTTTCATTTGATTTTATTAGCAATATTTGACTTTGTTGGACTTTCATTTGATTCAATTAACTTTGTTTGACTTCATTTTATTTTAATTTGATTCAATTAGCTTTGTTGAATGCATTTGAGTTTATTTGATTCAATTAGCTTTGTTGAATGCATTTGAGTTTAATTTGATTCAATTAGCTTTACTGGACTTCAATTGACTTTCATTTGATACAATTATCTTTGTTTGACTTCATTTGATTCAATTACCTTTGTTGAACGCATTTGAGTTTTATTTGATTCAATTAGCTATGTTTGACTTCATTTGACTTTCATTTGATTCAATTAACTTTGCTGAATGCATTTGAGTATCATTTGATTCAATTAGCTTTGCTGAATGCATTTGAGTTTCATTTGATTATATTAACTATGTTTGACTTTCATTTGATTCAATTAGCTTTGTTTGACTTTTTTTTACTTTCATTTGATTTAATTAACTTTGTTTGACTTTATTTTACTTTAATATGGTTCAATTAGTTTTGTTGAATGCATTTGAGTTTCATTTAATTCAATTACCTTTGTTGAATGCATTTGTGTTTCATTTGATTATATTAGCTATGTTTGACTTCATTTGACTTTCATTTGATTTAATTAGCTTTGTTTGAGTTCATTTTACTTGAATTTGATTCAATTAGCTTTGTTGAATGCATTTGAGTTTAATTTGATTCAATTAGCTTTAATTGAATGCATTTGAGATTCGTTTGGTTCAATAAGTTTTGTTTGACTTTATTTGACTTTCATTTGATTCAATTAGCTATGTTTGAGTTTGTTTGACTTTCATTTGATTCAATTAGCTTTGTTTGACTTCATTTTACTTTAATTTTATTCAATTAACTTTGTTGAATGCATTTGAGTTTCATTTTGATTTAATTCGCTTTGATGAATGCATTTGAGTTTATTTGATTTAATTAGCTTTGTTGAATGCATTTGAGTTTCATTTTATTCAATTAGCTTTATTGGACTTAATTTGACTTTCATTTGATACGATTAGCTTTGTTTGACTTCATTTGATTCAATTAGCTTTGTTTGACTTCATTTTACTTTAATTTGACTTAATTAGCTTTGTTGAATGCACTTGAGTTTCATTTGATTCACTTAGCTTTGTTGAATGCATTTGAGTTTCATTTGATTCAATTAGCTTTACTGAATGCATTTGAGTTTCATTTGATTCAATAAGTTTTGTTTGACTTCGTTTGACTTTAATATGAATCAATTAGCTTTGTTTAATGCATTTGAGTTTCATTTGATTCAATTAGCTTTGTTGAATGCATTTGAGTTTCATTTGATTCAATGACCTTTGTTGAAAGCATTTGAGTTTATTTGATTCAATTAGCTTTGTTGAATGCATTTGAGTTTCATTTTATTCAATTAGCTTTATTGGACTTCATTTGACTTTCATTTGATAAATTATCTTTGGTTGACTTTATTTGATTCAATTAGCTTTTTTTGACTTCATTTTACTTTAATTTAATTCAATTAGCTTTGTTGAATGCATTTGAGATTCATTTGATTCAATAAGTTTTGTTTGACTTCATTTGACTTTCATTTGATTCAATTAGCTTTGTTGAATGCATTTGAGTTTCAAATGATTCTATTAGTTTTATTGAATGCATTAGAGATTCATTTGATTCAATAAGTTTTGTTTGACTTCATTTGACTTTCATTTGATTCAATTAGCTTTGTTGAATGCATTTGAGTTTCATTTGATTATATTAGCTATGTTTGACTTTGTTTGACTTTCATTCGATTCAATTAGCTTTGTATGACTTCATTTGACTTTCATTTGATTCAATTAGCTTTGTTTGACTTCATTTTACTTTAATTTGGTTCAATTAGCTTTGTTTAATGCATTTAAGTTTCATTTAATTGAATTACCTTTGTTGAATGCATATGAGTTTCATTTGATTCTATTAGCTATGTTTGACTTCATTTGAGTTTCATTTGATTCTATTAGCTATGTTTGACTTCATTTGACTTTCATTTGATTCAATTAGCTTTGTTTGACTTCATTTTTGATGTATTTGATCTAGGAAAACCAAATACTAGAGTAAACGTGCGGAAGATTATAGTAACAATTCGAACAAAAGTAACCAAGGATAGTTCCTAGTTGCTCAATGATAAAGGCAAGGCCACCACAAGGAACAAACTAAGGGTTTTGACGCGTAAAGGCAAAGCCACCAGCAATCAAGAGAGATGAATACTCAAAGCATTCGAAAAGCACAAAGCATAAACTGAATTCATTGATTAAATCACACGTACAACTTAAGCTATTTATAAGCACACATAAAACGTAAATCCTAATAGGTTTAGGACAATTCCCTAAATCCTAGACTCCTAAAAGAAATCAAACTCTACTCTAAAAACCGATTCTAGTTAGGAAAACACTCCTAAAGCAAATCAAACACTACACTCCTAGTTGCTGGTCATAATCAAGCTTTACCATGCATACTAGTACGTGTGAGTGTGATGATGATCCTAGGAATCTTCCATGCATAGCCTCAATTGACTCCACATCCAAAATGACACTCCTATGCATTAAGGCTAGCACATCCATACTTGGATCATACTCCTCTTCTTCGAAAACAATTGTCCTCAATTGAGCCACATCATCATCATGAACATAGGGTGATAAGTCGCCAATGTTGAATGTAGAACTTACACCATAGTCTTCCGGCAGCTCCAACTTGAAGGCATTATCGTTATACTTCTCAATGATTTTGAAAGGTCCTTCTGATCTAGGCATCAACTTGTTTTTCGCATATTAGGAAACCTTTCTTTACGCAAATGTAGCCATACCAAATCACCAACCTTATACTCATGTTGCTTGCGGTTCTTGTTGGCTAACACCTTGTACTGTCGTTTACCTTCTCGATCCTTGCGCGTACTTGGGCGTGCGGCTTCAACATGGCTTGCGCCTTAGCTTGAGCATCTCCATGCACGTAATCATCCTTTGGCAAAGGAATGAGATCAATAGGCAATCTTGGATTGACACCATACACTACTTCAAACGGAGAATGACGAGTTGCATAAGTAGGAGATCTATTGTATGCAAACTCAGCATGAGATAACTTGACATCCCAATCCTTAGTACTCTTGCTAACCAAGCCTCGAAGCAAAGCCCCAAGTGTTCGGTTTGTCACTTCCGTCTGCCCATCAGTTTGAGGATGATGAGAACTGCTAAAACAAAGCTTAGTACCAAGCATCTTCCACAAAGTTGATGCGAAATGAGACTCCTCTCACGTGTGTGTTTAGAAGACCCAAGAACACAATGCGGCGGAAAACGAACGAACAATGGATATAGACTTTTAGTCGAAAGAATCACTCTTAAAACTAAAAGAATTGTGTTTACTTAAGCTTGATAAGCTTCACTCACTTACTTCCACTTAAGGGTTCTAAATCGATTAGAGGCTTCACTCACCTAGAAACCGATTTAGGAGGGTTTTGAGAGTAATTCAATTAGCTTCACTCACTAATTATCCTAACTCTCTCTTAGGTTAAGCTTTACTCACTTAACTCAAGGATTTCAAGATTAAGATCACTTCTTAATCACAAGAGGAAATTTCGGATTTAGCTATCCAAATTTTCGAATAAGCACAAAGCTCAATTTCAACATTCAAATCTTTTTTTCATTCATGATCAACATTACATATATATATTACAAGCTAATCACTCCTAAAAGATCTAAGTACTTAAAAGATTAAACAAAGCAATAAACAACAAATATCTCTAATTCCAACCAAGGTGTAAGAGGAATAGTGTTGTTGTGTGTTTTGTTGACTAAAAGGGAAGGAGGGGCCGGTTTTCCACACCAAGTGGATGGCTTCCCTTAGCTTGCAACACAAGCTCCACAAATATCTCCAAGAACCCCTTTCACACGTCCCTAGGGTGATTCGCATCCCCAAGTATGGTTCGTCCAATATTACAACTTACGCTAACAAAATAATTCCGGGGTTTACACAAACCGAAAATTACAAAAACGTTAATTAAACTAACTCGCTTAATTAACTTCCTTTCCTATGTTGCTCAACATGATTAAATTAGTACTAATCTTTAAACCGAAAATTACAAAAACGTTAATTAAGATTAGTACTTAGCTAAATTTCTAACAAGTGATCCTAATCCATGATATGAGCCATATCCAACGGATCTTGTTAGTTGATACTAAATCAGGGTTAAGGATGATCATGTAAGCCATCCTTAATAATCTTGGTACCTTCCCATTTCGTACCAAAAGTCTTCCAGAAATAACTCATGAACTTGGTGTCTCGATCACTCACAATTGTTTTAGGCACCCCATGTAAACGTACAATCTCTTTAAAATACAAATCAGCCACTTTTGATGCATCATCCGTTTTGTGACAAGGAATGAAGTGAGCCATTTTAGAAAAACGGTCCACCACCACCATAATGGAGTCCTTACCTCTTTGTGTACGAGGCAAACCCACAATGAAATCCATGGAGACATCCTCCCAAGGGAATTCCGGAACAGGTTAGGGAGTATACAATCCTTGATGAAACGTACTCTTTGCCTTCTGACAAGTAGCACACCTAGCAATAACTCCTTGAACATCTCCTTGCATCTTTGGCCAATAAAAATGCTCTTGCAACATTGCAAGTGTCTTGGTAATACCAAAATGGCCAGCAATGCCTCCCCCATGAGCCTCCCTAACAAGTAATTCACGAATTGAACAAGATGGAATGCAAAGCTTGTTACCTTTGAAAAGGAAACCCTCGTGCATGACATAGGATCCCACGGCCCCTTTGACACATTCACCAACAATAGGCCCAAAATCAACATCTTCCTTGTAATACTCTTTAAGAAGCTCGAACCCTAACAACTTGGATTGTAACACACACCAATCAAAGTATGCCTCCTTGAAAGAGCATCAGCTACCACATTATTTTTGCCTTCTTTGTACTTGGAAGAAAAGTTGAAAGATTGAAGGAACTCAACCCATTTTGCATGCCGTGGATTGAGCTTTTGCTGCCCATGTATATGCTTAAGAGCCTCATGATCCGAATGTAACACAAAGTGGCTAGGACGTAAATAATGACTCCAATGATCCAACGCCCTCACTATTGCATAGAATTCCTTGTCATAGGTAGAATAGTTTAACCTTGCGCCATTCAATTTCTCACTAAAGTAAGCTATGGGACGCTTACCTTGCACCAAAACTGCTCCAATGCCAACTCCACTAGCATCACACTCCACCTCAAAAGGTTGTGAAAAATCAGGCAAAGCTAGGATGGGCATGTTGCACAATAGTTGTTTAATAGTCTCGAAGGCTTGTTGGGCTGCCCTACTCCACTCAAACTTCCCTTGCTTAATACATTCGGTCATGGGAGCCATAATGCTACTGAAATTCTTCACAAAACGCCTATAAAAAAGAAGCAAGACCATGAAAAGACCTTACTTGGGAGATAGTAGTAGGCGTAGGCCACGAATTTATGGCTTCCACTTTGGAGGGATCAACCGAAACGCCATCCTTAGAAACTATATAACCAAGAAAAGTGACGCTGGGAACAAGGAAATAGCACTTCTCCACCTTAGCATAGAGTTGCTGCCTCCTTAACACTTCGAATACGGCCCTCAAATGGTCCATATGTTCAGGAACACTTCGACTATAAATCAAAATGTCATCGAGGTATACCACCACAAATTTGCCCAAGAAAGGTTTGAGCATTTCATTCATCAACCGCATGAAAGTACTAGGAGCATTAGTAAGACCAAATGGCATCACAAGCCATTCATAAAGACCCACCTTAGTCTTGAAAGTCGTCTTCCACTCATCTCCTTCCCTCATCCTAATTTGGTGGTAACCACTTCTCAAATCTATCTTGGAGAACACTGTCGAACCATGCAATTCATCAAGCAAATCATCAAGTCTAGGAATAGGAAACCTATACTTGATAGTTATATTATTCACAGCTCTAGAATCAATGCACATGCGCCAAGTCCCATCCTTCTTTGGCACCAACAAAGCCGGAACAACACAAGGGCTCATACTTTCCCTCACATATCCCCTCTCCATCAACTCCTCAATTTGTCTTTGAAGCTCTTTCGTCTCTTGAGGGTTACACCTATAGGCTGCCTTGTTTGGTAAGGAAGCTCCAGGAACAAGGTCAATTTGGTGCTCAATGCCTCTAATAGGTGGTAATCCCGGGGGTAAATCATTAGGGAACACATCCACAAAGTCCTCCAAAATCTGAGCTACACACTTAGGAACGGTTGGTTGTGAGTTTGTGATGCTCTCCTCACTCACTTGAACCAACAAATACCCACCTCCCTCCTTCTCTAACTCATGAGTAATTTGTTTTTCGATCAACAACAAACTCTCTTTGGCGTGGGGTTTAGAGACAACAAGAGGTTTCAAGGCGGTTTTCTTATTCCCAATAGTGGCAATATACACATTGGCACGTCCATCATACTTCACAAACCGATCATATTGCCAAGGACGTCCTAATAAGACATGACATGCGTCCATATTCACCACATCACATAACACTTCATCCCTAAATTTACCAATTTCAAAAGAAATAAGGGCTTGTTTATTTACCTTAACATCGCTGCCATCACTTAGCCAATGTAATTTGTAAGGTTTTGGATGAGGTGTGGTTGGCCACTTAAGCTTATCAATCAACGTAGTAGAGACCACATTGGTGCAACTTCCCGTGTCAATGATCAAATCACACAATCTTTCCTTCACAAGGCAACGTGTAAGGAAGATTTTGTCCCTTTGAGTCTCCAAGGGTGCTGCTTTGGAGTGAAGGGTTCGCATGATGAGTGCTTGGCCTTCCATCACCGGTTCCTCCTCCGAATCAGCTACATATGCGTCCTCCTCATTGCCCCCATACTCCTCTTCTTCGAAGCTTGGGTCCTCCTTGGAAGCATATGCCTCGTCAATCTCACGAATGTCCCTCAATGTCATGACACGATTGTTTGGACAATCTTTGATCACATGGCCATACCCCTTGCACTTAAAACAAATTCGTCTCTCCCTCCGTGGGTAAGGGTTGTGATGACTTGCCCTTGTCTTGCTTGAATTTGTCAAACTTGGGCGTGAATTTGGACGTGTTGCCCCCACTTTTCTCTCCTTGAGTTTTCTCAAAACTCCTCACAAACGACTTTGGAAACGATGCCTTCTTAGCTTTGGCATGTTTCTCAACTCTCATGGCTACTTGACATACCTCCTCAAAGCTCCAATAGGGTTGCAAATCAACCTTCTTCGATATTTTCTTGTCAAGACCCCAAATAAATCGTGCTATTTTAAACTCAACTTTCTCCTCCACATCGCACATCATGGTCAATCTTTCAAATTCAGCCACATATTCCTCGACACTAAGGGTGTTTTGCTTGAAAGCTTGAAGCTTTATGTACATGTCTTGGATAAAATCCGGTGGGCAAAAATCGTTTCTTCATACGAACCTTGAGTTGTTCCCATGAATCAAGGCGTGGCTTCCCTTCCTTCCTCCGTTTGTTTTTGAGATTTTCGAACCAAAGGCTTGCATAGGATGTTAGTTTTAGCACAGCCACCTTAAAACGCTTGTGATCATCATAATCCTTATAATCAAAAAACGCGTTCAATCCTTTGTAGCCATTCTAAGAACTTTTCGGGTTTCATGCCGCCATCAAATTCCGGAGATCAAGTCTCAATCCCCTATCATCATCATCTTTGCTGTTGCCTTCGTCGAGATCTCCCTTGGGGTTGCTCCCCTTCCGAACTAGACTCATGTATAGAAGGCACACTCCTACTAGGACTAGGAGATTGATTTCTATGCGGAACTCCTTGTTGATTTCGGAAAAGATGAACAAGTTCATCCATGCGTGCTCTTAGGTCGACTATTTTTCTATCTCGACGCAATTCATTGGCTTGATTGAGTGTAAGGCCTCGAGGGACTCGAACCTCATTGCCCTCGTCACTTTGAGCACCGTCCATAACGAAGACTCCAAACAGAACTTGGATCTTGGACGAAATTTCTTGCCTCTCACGTTTCTAGGGTGAGTGTATTTAGTTAAGTTTTGTGAAAAACACAAAATCTTTAGAAAAAGATGGAGTCTTGGAAGGTTTCTTTGAATGTGTTTGTGTAATGGAGGGATGTACTTTAGTGAAGTTTTGTGGAAATTTCGAAATCTTGAAAAAAAGGTTCAATCTTTAAGGTGTTCTTGAAGGTTGAATGCTCTCCTTCAATGGCCGAAAAATTTCTCAAGGATGAGAACCAAAGCTCTTGATACCAAGATGATGTATTTGATCTAGGAAAACCAAATACTAGAGTAAATGTGCGGAAGATTATAGTAACAATTCGAACAAAAGTAACCAAGGATAGTTCCTAGTTGCTCAATGATAAAGGCAAGGCCACCACAAGGAACAAACTAAGGGTTTTGACGCGTAAAGGCAAAGCCACCAGCAATCAAGAGAGATGAATACTCAAAGCATTCGAAAAGCACAAAGCATAAACTGAATTCATTGATTAAATCACACGTACAACTTAAGCTATTTATAAGCACACATAAAACGTAAATCCTAATAGGTTTAGGACAATTCCCTAAATCCTAGACTCCTAAAAGAAATCAAACTCTACTCTAAAAACCGATTCTAGTTAGGAAAACACTCCTAAAGCAAATCAAACACTACACTCCTAGTTGCTGGTCATAATCAAGCTTTACCATGCATACTAGTACGTGTGAGTGTGATGATGATCCTAGGAATCTTCCATGCATAGCCTCAATTGACTCCACATCCAAAATGACACTCCTATGCATTAAGGCTAGCACATCCATACTTGGATCATACTCCTCTTCTTCGAAAACAATTGTCCTCAATTGAGCCACATCATCATCATGAACATAGGGTGATAAGTCGCCAATGTTGAATGTAGAACTTACACCATAGTCTTCCGGCAGCTCCAACTTGAAGGCATTATCGTTATACTTCTCAATGATTTTGAAAGGTCCTTCTGATCTAGGCATCAACTTGTTTTTTCGCATATTAGGAAACCTTTCTTTACGCAAATGTAGCCATACCAAATCACCAACCTTATACTCATGTTGCTTGCGGTTCTTGTTGGCTAACACCTTGTACCTGTCGTTTACCTTCTCGATCCTTGCGCGTACTTGGGCGTGCAACTTCAACATGGCTTGCGCCTTAGCTTGAGCATCTCCATGCACGTAATCATCCTTTGGCAAAGGAATGAGATCAATAGGCAATCTTGGATTGACACCATACACTACTTCAAACGGAGAATGACGAGTTGCATAAGTAGGAGATCTATTGTATGCAAACTCAGCATGAGATAACTTGACATCCCAATCCTTAGTACTCTTGCTAACCAAGCCTCGAAGCAAAGCCCCAAGTGTTCGGTTTGTCACTTCCGTCTGCCCATCAGTTTGAGGATGATGAGAACTGCTAAAACAAAGCTTAGTACCAAGCATCTTCCACAAAGTTGATGCGAAATGAGACTCCTCTCACGTGTGTGTTTAGAAGACCCAAGAACACAATGCAGCGGAAAACGAACGAACAATGGATATAGACTTTTAGTCGAAAGAATCACTCTTAAAACTAAAAGAATTGTGTTTACTTAAGCTTGATAAGCTTCACTCACTTACTTCCACTTAAGGGTTCTAAATCTGATTAGAGGCTTCACTCACCTAGAAACTGATTTAGGAGGGTTTTGAGAGTAATTCAATTAGTTTCACTCACTAATTATCCTAACTCTCTCTTAGGTTAAGCTTTACTCACTTAACTCAAGGATTTCAAGATTAAGATCACTTCTTAATCACAAGAGGAAATTTCGGATTTAGCTATCCAAATTTTCGAATAAGCACAAAGCTCAATTTCAACATTCAAATCTTTTTTTCATTCATGATCAACATTACATATATATATTACAAGCTAATCACTCCTAAAAGATCTAAGTACTTAAAAGATTAAACAAAGCAATAAACAACAAATATCTCTAATTCCAACCAAGGTGTAAGAGGAATAGTGTTGTTGTGTGTTTTGTTGACTAAAAGGGAAGGAGGGCCGGTTTTCCACACCAAGTGGATGGCTTCCCTTAGCTTGCAACACAAGCTCCACAAATATCTCCAAGAACCCCTTTCACACGTCCCTAGGGTGATTCGCATCCCCAAGTATGGTTCGTCCAATATTACAACTTACGCTAACAAAATAATTCCGGGTTTACACAAACCGAAAATTACAAAAACGTTAATTAAACTAACTCGCTTAATTAACTTCCTTTCCTATGTTGCTCAACATGATTAAATTAGTACTAATCTTTAAACCGAAAATTACAAAAACGTTAATTAAGATTAGTACTTAGCTAAATTTCTAACAAGTGATCCTAATCCATGATATGAGCCATATCCAACGGATCTTGTTAGTTGATACTAAATCAGGGTTAAGGATGATCATGTAAGCCATCCTTAATAATCTTGGTACCTTCCCATTTCGTACCAAAAGTCTTCCAGAAATAACTCATGAACTTGGTGTCTCGATCACTCACAATTGTTTTAGGCACCCCATGTAAACGTACAATCTCTTTAAAATACAAATCAGCCACTTTTGATGCATCATCCGTTTTGTGACAAGGAATGAAGTGAGCCATTTTAGAAAAACGGTCCACCACCACCATAATGGAGTCCTTACCTCTTTGTGTACGAGGCAAACCCACAATGAAATCCATGGAGACATCCTCCCAAGGGAATTCCGGAACAGGTTAGGGAGTATACAATCCTTGATGAAACGTACTCTTTGCCTTCTGACAAGTAGCACACCTAGCAATAACTCCTTGAACATCTCCTTGCATCTTTGGCCAATAAAAATGCTCTTGCAACATTGCAAGTGTCTTGGTAATACCAAAATGGCCAGCAATGCCTCCCCCATGAGCCTCCCTAACAAGTAATTCACGAATTGAACAAGATGGAATGCAAAGCTTGTTACCTTTGAAAAGGAAACCCTCGTGCATGACATAGGATCCCACGGCCCCTTTGACACATTCACCAACAATAGGCCCAAAATCAACATCTTCCTTGTAATACTCTTTAAGAAGCTCGAACCCTAACAACTTGGATTGTAACACACACCAATCAAAGTATGCCTCCTTGAAAGAGCATCAGCTACCACATTATTTTTGCCTTCTTTGTACTTGGAAGAAAAGTTGAAAGATTGAAGGAACTCAACCCATTTTGCATGCCGTGGATTGAGCTTTTGCTGCCCATGTATATGCTTAAGAGCCTCATGATCCGAATGTAACACAAAGTGGCTAGGACGTAAATAATGACTCCAATGATCCAACGCCCTCACTATTGCATAGAATTCCTTGTCATAGGTAGAATAGTTTAACCTTGCGCCATTCAATTTCTCACTAAAGTAAGCTATGGGACGCTTACCTTGCACCAAAACTGCTCCAATGCCAACTCCACTAGCATCACACTCCACCTCAAAAGGTTGTGAAAAATCAGGCAAAGCTAGGATGGGCATGTTGCACAATAGTTGTTTAATAGTCTCGAAGGCTTGTTGGGCTGCCCTACTCCACTCAAACTTCCCTTGCTTAATACATTCGGTCATGGGAGCCATAATGCTACTGAAATTCTTCACAAAACGCCTATAAAAAGAAGCAAGACCATGAAAAGACCTTACTTGGGAGATAGTAGTAGGCGTAGGCCACGAATTTATGGCTTCCACTTTGGAGGGATCAACCGAAACGCCATCCTTAGAAACTATATAACCAAGAAAAGTGACGCTGGGAACAAGGAAATAGCACTTCTCCACCTTAGCATAGAGTTGCTGCCTCCTTAACACTTCGAATACGGCCCTCAAATGGTCCATATGTTCAGGAACACTTCGACTATAAATCAAAATGTCATCGAGGTATACCACCACAAATTTGCCCAAGAAAGGTTTGAGCATTTCATTCATCAACCGCATGAAAGTACTAGGAGCATTAGTAAGACCAAATGGCATCACAAGCCATTCATAAAGACCCACCTTAGTCTTGAAAGTCGTCTTCCACTCATCTCCTTCCCTCATCCTAATTTGGTGGTAACCACTTCTCAAATCTATCTTGGAGAACACTGTCGAACCATGCAATTCATCAAGCAAATCATCAAGTCTAGGAATAGGAAACCTATACTTGATAGTTATATTATTCACGACTCTAGAATCAATGCACATGCGCCAAGTCCCATCCTTCTTTGGCACCAACAAAGCCGGAACAGCACAAGGGCTCATACTTTCCCTCACATATCCCCTCTCCATCAACTCCTCAATTTGTCTTTGAAGCTCTTTCGTCTCTTGAGGGTTACACCTATAGGCTGCCTTGTTTGGTAAGGAAGCTCCAGGAACAAGGTCAATTTGGTGCTCAATGCCTCTAATAGGTGGTAATCCCGGGGTAAATCATTAGGGAACACATCCACAAAGTCCTCCAAAATCGAGCTACACACTTAGGAACGGTTGGTTGTGAGTTTGTGATGCTCTCCTCACTCACTTGAACCAACAAATACCCACCTCCCTCCTTCTCTAACTCATGAGTAATTTGTTTTTCAGTCAACAACAAACTCTCTTTGGCGTGGGGTTTAGAGACAACAAGAGGTTTCAAGGCGGTTTTCTTATTCCCAATAGTGGCAATATACACATTGGCACGTCCATCATACTTCACAAACCGATCATATTGCCAAGGACGTCCTAATAAGACATGACATGCGTCCATATTCACCACATCACATAACACTTCATCCCTAAATTTACCAATTTCAAAAGAAATAAGGGCTTGTTTATTTACCTTAACATCGCTGCCATCACTTAGCCAATGTAATTTGTAAGGTTTTGGATGAGGTGTGGTTGGCCACTTAAGCTTATCAATCAACGTAGTAGAGACCACATTGGTGCAACTTCCCGTGTCAATGATCAAATCACACAATCTTTCCTTCACAAGGCAACGTGTAAGGAAGATTTTGTCCCTTTGAGTCTCCAAGGGTGCTGCTTTGGAGTGAAGGGTTCGCATGATGAGTGCTTGGCCTTCCATCACCGGTTCCTCCTCCGAATCAGCTACATATGCGTCCTCCTCATTGCCCCCATACTCCTCTTCTTCGAAGCTTGGGTCCTCCTTGGAAGCATATGCCTCGTCAATCTCACGAATGTCCCTCAATGTCATGACACGATTGTTTGGACAATCTTTGATCACATGGCCATACCCCTTGCACTTAAAACAAATTCGTCTCTCCTCCGTGGGTAAGGGTTGTGATGACTTGCCCTTGTCTTGCTTGAATTTGTCAAACTTGGGCGTGAATTTGGACGTGTTGCCCCCACTTTTCTCTCCTTGAGTTTTCTCAAAACTCCTCACAAACGGCTTTGGAAACGATGCCTTCTTAGCTTTGGCATGTTTCTCAACTCTCATGGCTACTTGACATACCTCCTCAAAGCTCCAATAGGGTTGCAAATCAACCTTCTTCGATATTTTCTTGTCAAGACCCCCAATAAATCGTGCTATTTTAAACTCAACTTTCTCCTCCACATCGCACATCATGGTCAATCTTTCAAATTCAGCCACATATTCCTCGACACTAAGGGTGTTTTGCTTGAAAGCTTGAAGCTTTATGTACATGTCTTGGATAAAATCCGTGGGCAAAAATCGTTTCTTCATACGAACCTTGAGTTGTTCCCATGAATCAAGGCGTGGCTTCCCTTCCTTCCTCCGTTTGTTTTTGAGATTTTCGAACCAAAGGCTTGCATAGGATGTTAGTTTTAGCACAGCCACCTTAAAACGCTTGTGATCATCATAATCCTTATAATCAAAAACGCGTTCAATCCTTTGTAGCCATTCTAAGAACTTTTCAGGTTTCATGCTTTGCCATCAAATTCCGGAGATCAAGTCTCAATCCCCTATCATCATCATCTTTGCTTGTTGCCTTCGTCGAGATCTCCCTTGGGGTTGCTCCCTTCCGAACTAGACTCATGTATAGAAGGCACACTCCTACTAGGACTAGGAGATTGATTTCTATGCGGAACTCCTTGTTGATTTCGGAAAAGATGAACAAGTTCATCCATGCGTGCTCTTAGGTCGACTATTTTTCTATCTCGACGCAATTCATTGGCTTGATTGAGTGTAAGGCCTCGAGGGACTCGAACCTCATTGCCCTCGTCACTTTGAGCACCGTCCATAACTGAAGACTCCAAACGAGAACTTGGATCTTGGACGAAATTTCTTGCCTCTCACGTTTCTAGGGTGAGTGTATTTAGTTAAGTTTTGTGAAAAACACAAAATCTTTAGAAAAAGATGGAGTCTTGGAAGGTTTCTTTGAATGTGTTTGTGTAATGGAGGGATGTACTTTAGTGAAGTTTTGTGGAAATTTCGAAATCTTGAAAAAAGGTTCAATCTTTAAGGTGTTCTTGAAGGTTGAATGCTCTCCTTCAATGGCCGAAAAATTTCTCAAGGATGAGAACCAAAGCTCTTGATACCAAGATGATGTATTTGATCTAGGAATACCAAATACTAGAGTAAATGTGCGGAAGATTATAGTAACAATTCGAACAAAAGTAACCAAGGATAGTTCCTAGTTGCTCAATGATAAAGGCAAGGCCACCACAAGGAACAAACTAAGGGTTTTGACGCGTAAAGGCAAAGCCACCAGCAATCAAGAGAGATGAATACTCAAAGCATTCGAAAAGCACAAAGCATAAACTGAATTCATTGATTAAATCACACGTACAACTTAAGCTATTTATAAGCACACATAAAACGTAAATCCTAATAGGTTTAGGACAATTCCCTAAATCCTAGACTCCTAAAAGAAATCAAACTCTACTCTAAAAACCGATTCTAGTTAGGAAAACACTCCTAAAGCAAATCAAACACTACACTCCTAGTTGCTGGTCATAATCAAGCTTTACCATGCATACTAGTACGTGTGAGTGTGATGATGATCCTAGGAATCTTCCATGCATAGCCTCAATTGACTCCACATCCAAAATGACACTCCTATGCATTAAGGCTAGCACATTGATACGAAATCAGTTGCTAATTCAGAAATTCTACTAAGTACTACTCTCATGCACAACAAGGGAGAGATTCACGGTTTAAAGATTAGTACTAATTTAATTATGTTGAGCAACGAAGGAAAGGAAGTTAATTAAGCTAGTTAGTTTAATTAACGTTTTTATAATTTTCGGTTTTTGTAAACCCGGGATTATTTTGTTTAGCGTAAGTGCAAATTGGACGAACCATGCTTGGGGTTGCGAATCACACTTGGGACGTGTGAAAAGGGGTTCTTGAAGATCTTTTGAAGCTTCCCTTGCAAGCTAAGAGAAGCCCCCCCACTTGGTGATGAAAACCGGCCCTCCTTGCCCCAAAGTCAACAAAACACACAACAACACTATTCGTTCTTACATCTTTGTTGGATTAAGAGATCTTTGTTGTTTAATTGCTTTGTTTAATCACTTTGGTACTTAGATCTTTTTGAGATTGATTAGCTTGTAATATATATGTATTGGTGATCATAAATGAAAGATCAGTTTTAGTTTTGATTTAAACATTGTGTTTATTCGGTTTTTTTGGAGATTGAAAAATCCGAAATTCCTCTTGTGATTAAGAAGTGATCTTAATTTCGAAACCCTTGAGTTAAGTGAGTTAAACTTAATTTAAGAGAGAGTTAATATAATTAGTGAGTTTAAACTAATTAAATCCACTCTCAAAAACCTCCTAAATCCGTTTCTAAGTAAGATAAACTTCAAAACCGATTTAGAATCCTTAAGCATAAATAAGTGAGTAAAGCTTATCGAGCTTAGGTTACATTTTCATATACGATTCGTATCAAGTGGTATCAAGAGCTAAGTTAAAAATGGACGATGAAATAAATGATAATGCTAGAAGAGATGCGATGCTAGAAGCTCTAGCTAAGCAAAACGAAGCATTACATGACATGATGGCAAAGATAACCTTAGAATTGTTTAAGAAGAAACCCAATGAGGAAGAAAGGAGTTCTAGGGCTGATGATAGGGGTTTGAAAATCGAAGTTCCAGATTTTGACGGAGCTAGTGATCCGAATTATACATTGAATGGGAACGTTCTTTGGAGCGTTTTTTTGATTACAAAGACACTCAGAATGATAAGAAATACAAGGTTGCTGTTTTGAAACTAACCAAATATGCATCCATTTGGTTAGAAGGCTTGAAGAGGCAAAGGGTGAAGGAGAACAAATCCAAGATTGCTACTTGGGAGAAATTAAAGAAGCAATTACGGAAGCGTTTTGTTCCAACTAACTACAAGCAAAATCAGTATGTTAGATGGTCCACACTCAAACAAGGCACCACGTCCATGGATGAGTACATCAAGGAATTCGAAAAGCTTTCCATTGTTTGTGAAATAGAAGAAATGGAGGAGCAAAAATTGGCCGATTCTTAGGAGGCCTAAATGAGGATGTGCGTGAGAAAGTGGAGGTGTACCCATACCTTTCTTTCGACGAGGCTTGCAAAGTGGCTCTCAAAATTGACAGCCAAAAGAAGAAAGCAACAACAAGTAAGTCTTATTCAAAGCCATTTAGTACTTTTAAAGCTAATACTAGTACTAGCAACTTTGATAAGAACAAAAAATCGATTTCATTCCGAAAGAGAAGGAGAAAGTGGTAGATGATAAAGCCTTTAAAGTTTAATGTTTTAAGTGTCAAGGTTATGGTCATTACCAATCGACTTGTCCTACGAAAAGAATCATGACTATAAGGGACATAGAGGAGATAGACGAATTGGAGAGGATATACCTCTTAGAAAAGCAACATGATAAATCGATTTAGGTAACGAAAGTGATGAGGACGTGTGTAATCCGGAAATGGAGGGTGAAATGTTGGTTCTTAGGAGATCCTTGTACTCTAATGTCGTGGCTGAAAATGAGGAACAAAGAGAAACCATTTTTCATTCGAAATGCTTAGTGAATAAAAAGCTATGCACGTTAATCATTGATGGTGGTAGTTGTACAAATGTAGCTTCAACTGAACTTGTAGAGAAGTTAGCATTACCTACTACTAAACATCCACATCCTTATAAACTGAAATGGTTAGATGATGATAGTGAAGTAAGGGTGAAGAATAGAGTTTTAATCACGTTTTCCATTGGAAATTATGAAGATGAAATTCTATGTGATGTAATTCCTATGACTGCGTGCCATATTCTACTTGGTAGGCCGTGGCAATTTGATCGAAAAGTAATGCATGATGGTTGTTCGAATGTGTATAAGGTAAACAAGAATGGTAAAACCAAAACCTTATTACCATTGCCCCCTTCAAAAATACGAGACACAACACCTAAGCAAAAAAAGAACCTCGTGAGTGGTAGTGTGTTTTTAGGGAGAAAAAGATTCGAGAGGGAGTTGGGAACAAATTAGGTCGTGTATGTTCTAGTTGCTAAGGAGGTGAACGAGGGAATGGAAGTTGAAGATTCAAATTTGAGGGAGTTATTGGAGGGATTTGGAGACGTGTTTCCTAATGACCTACCAAATGGCCTACCCCCTAAACGTGGAATTGAGCATCAAATTGATCTCATTCCCGGAGCACCACTCCCAAATAAACCTTCCTATAGATGCAATCCCAAAGAAAGTGAGGAGTTACAAAGCCAAATCAGTGAATTGATGAAGAAAGGCTACGTTAGAGAGAGTAAAAGTCCATGTGCTGTTCCGGCTTTACTTGTGCCAAAAAAAGACGGAACATGGAGGATGTGTATTGATAGCCGTGCTGTGAACAATATAACCATCAAATACAGATTTCCCATCCCTAGATTAGATGACATGTTAGATGAGTTAAGTGGATCCAATTTGTTTTCGAAAATTGATTTGAGAAGTGGATACCACCAAATATGCATGAGAGAGGGAGATGAGTGGAAGACGGCTTTCAAAACGAAGTATGGGTTGTATGAATGACTGGTTATGCCATTTGGTCTCACAAATGCCCCTAGTACGTTCATGAGATTGATGAATGAAGTACTTAGGCCGTTTTTGGGAAGGTTCGTGGTTGTGTATTTGGATGATATTCTTGTCTATAGTGCTAACAAGGAGGATCATTTAGATCATTTGCAACAATTGTTCGAAGTTCTAAAAGAGCAAAAACGTATGGAAAGCTTGAAAAGT
The DNA here is from genome assembly GCA_947648045.1 of Beta corolliflora. Lineage (NCBI taxonomy): Eukaryota > Viridiplantae > Streptophyta > Magnoliopsida > Caryophyllales > Amaranthaceae > Beta > Beta corolliflora. The sequence continues at coordinate 44,861 of CANSZD010003259.1, read as the reverse complement.
GCACGTTTATGCAAAGGGAGATTGGCTTCCTTGGTTTCATCATTTCGATGAAGGGGTGAAGGTGGATCCATCCAAAGTAGAAGCAATTTCTTCTTGGCGGTTCCCACAACTATCACCGAGGTGAGATCTTTTCATGGTTTAGCTTCTTTTTATAGGAGGTTTATAAATAATTTCAGCACTTTATTAGCTCCTATAACTGAATGCACTAAACATGGAAAATTTGTATGGAGTGACGCAGCTCAAAAGGCGTTTGAACTTGTAAAGGAGAAAATGTGTAAAACGCCTATCCTAGCTTTACCTCGATTTTGCAAAACCATTTGAAGTTGAGTGTGATGCAAGTGGAACGGGTATTGGGGCTGTTTTAATTCAATGTGGCAAACCTATTGCTTATTTTAGCGAGAAACTAAATCGGGCCAAGTTGAATTATTCCACGTATGATAAAGAGTTTTATGCCATGGTTAGAGCTCTTAATCATTGGAGTCACTATTTGCGACCACAAGCTTTTGTTCTCCACTCTGATCATGAATCGTTGAAATATATTCATGGCCAACATAAGCTTAGTGCTCGTCATGCTAAATGGGTAGAATTCTTACAATCTTTCAATTTTGTTGCCAAGTATAAGGCCGGAAAAGCCAACATTGTAGGCGATGCTTTATCACGGAGACACGTATTGCTTAACATGGTGGATTCCAAGGTACTTGGGTTTGAGTTGATTAAGGAATTCTATGTTCTTGATAAGGAGACACGTGACTGTTCGTGGCTACCAAAGATGGTCCGAAAGACCATTATCATCAAATGGAAGGGTTTTTGTTTAAGGGGAACAAACTTTGTGTTCCTAAATGTCCCGTTCGTGATTTGTTAATTAGAGAAGCTCATGGAGATGGGTTGGCTGGACATTATGGCGTTAGTAAGACTCTAGAGTTGTTACAAGAACATTTCTCATGGCCTCATATGATCAAAGAAGTACATGTTGTTTTGACTCGTTGTGGGGTTTGTCAAAGGGCTAAAAGCACGTTCCATAAGGGGTTGTACACTCCTTTACCAACACCGGAGAGACCATGGGAGGATGTCAGTATGGATTTCATTGTGGCTCTTCCTAGAACACAAAGAGGGAAGGATTCGGTCATGGTAGTGGTGGACCGTTTCTCAAAAATGGCACATTTCGTGCCTTGTCATAAAACGGAAGATGCTATTAATGTTTCTTGTTTATATTTCGGGAAATTGTTCGTTTGCATGGAGTGCCAAGAACTATTGTCTCGGATCGAGATAGTAAGTTTTTGAGTCATTTTTGGAGGTCCCTATGGAGGATGATGGGTACTAAGTTGCTGTTTAGTACTTCACATCACCCCCAAACAGATGGTCAAACCGAAGTGACCAATCGAACTCTAGGCACCTTGTTAAGGGGCTTAGTGAGCAAGACGGGAAAGGATTGGGATGTCAAGTTATGCCATGCGGAGTTTGCTTACAATAGAACTCCCACTTTTGCAACAAAACATTCACCGTTCGAAGTGGTATATGGGGTAAATCCGTATGTACCTATTGATCTTATTTCGTTGCCTAAAGACTCTTATGTCCATGGAGATGCTAGGCAACAAGCTGAAACAATGGTGAAGGTTCACAAAGAAATACGCACCAATATCGAGAAGACAAATGAGATGTACAAAAAGAAAGCAAACAAAAGTCGAAAACCGAGGGTGTTTGCTCCCTCGGAGATTTGGTGTGGATTCACTTGAGGAAGGAGAGGTTTCCAAGTAAAAGAAAGCATAAACTCATGCCCCGAGTGAAGGACCTTTCAAGGTTCTTGAACGTTATGGAGATAATGCTTACAAGATAGACCTTCCCGGAGACTATGGCGTGGCAAAGACATTCAACGTAGGGGACTTATCCCCCTATTTAGAAGATGAAGATGTGCAAGAATTAAGGACAATTCCTTTTGAAGAAGGAGAGGATGATACGAAATCGGTTGCTAATTCGAAATTCTACTAAGTACTACTCTCATGCACAACAAGGGAGAGATTCACGGTTTAAAGATTAGTACTAATTTAATTATGTTGAGCAACGAAGGAAAGGAAGTTAATTAAGCTAGTTAGTTTAATTAACGTTTTTGTAATTTTCGGTTTTTGTAAACCCGGGATTATTTTGTTTAGCGTAAGTGCAAATTGGACGAACCATGCTTGGGGTTGCGAATCACACTTGGGACGTGTGAAAAGGGGTTCTTGAAGATCTTTTGAAGCTTCCCTTGCAAGCTAAGAGAAGCCCCCCCACTTGGTGATGAAAACCGCCCTCCTTGCCCCAAAGTCAACAAAACACACAACAACACTATTCGTTCTTACATCTTTGTTGGATTAAGAGATCTTTGTTGTTTAATTGCTTTGTTTAATCACTTTGGTACTTAGATCTTTTTGAGATTGATTAGCTTGTAATATATATGTATTGGTGATCATAAATGAAAGATCAGTTTTAGTTTTGATTTAAACATTGTGTTTATTCGGTTTTTTGGAGATTGAAAAATCCGAAATTCCTCTTGTGATTAAGAAGTGATCTTAATTTCGAAACCCTTGAGTTAAGTGAGTTAAACTTAATTTAAGAGAGAGTTAATATAATTAGTGAGTTTAAACTAATTAAATCCACTCTCAAAAACCTCCTAAATCCGTTTCTAAGTAAGATAAACTTCAAAACCGATTTAGAATCCTTAAGCATAAATAAGTGAGTAAAGCTTATCGAGCTTAGGTTACATTTTCATATACGATTTCGTATCACACATCCATACTTGGATCAATTTTACTTTAATTTGATTCAATTATCTTTGTTAAATGCATTTGAGTTTAATTTGATTCAATTAGCTTTAATTGAAGGAAAAATTGTTTTAAATAAGTCAACCTTTGCGCGGTCTTCCCATTTTAAGTGTACCTTTTGATTATCCCTGATTGAGTTAGGCTTGTATATTTGTTTTCTTCTATTGAGTTTTAACTTTGTTTGTGACTTGTTTAGTAGGTTACTTATGATACGTGTTACAATGTCCCACCCCCACCCTACCTTGTTTTAGAAGAAGGGACTTGTAACACGTATCATAAGTAACCTAATAAACAAGTCACAAACAAGTTAAAGCTCAATAGAAGAAAATGCATATACAAGCCTAACTCAATCGTGGATAATCATAAGGTAGACTTAAAATGGGAAGATCGCGCAAAAGGTGACTTATTTAAAACAATTTTTCCTTAATTGAATGCATTTGAGATTCATTTGATTCAATAAGTTTTGTTTGACTTCATTTGACTTTCATTTGATTCAATTAGCTTTGTTGAATGCATTTGACTTTCATTTGATTCTATTCGATATGTTTGACTTTGTTTGACTTTCATTTGATTCAATTAGCTTTGTTTGACTTTCTTTTACTTTAATTTGATTCAATTAGCTTTGTTGAATGCATTTGAGTTTCATTTATTCGCTTTGTTGAATGCATTTGAGTTTATTTAATTAAATTTGCTTTGTTGAATGCATTTGAGTTTATTTAATTCAATTAGCTTTATTGGACTTCAATTGACTTTCATTTGATACGATTAGCTTTGTTTGACTTCATTTGATTCAATTAGCTTTGTTTGACTTCATTTTACTTTCATTTGATTCAATTAGCTTTGTTGAATGCACTTGAGTTTCATTTGATTCAATTAGCTTTGTTGAATGCATTTGAGTTTCATTTGATTCAATTAGCTTTAGTGAATGCATTTGAGTTTCATTTGATTCAATAAGTTTTCTTTGACTTCGTTTGACTTTAATTTGAATCAATTAGCTTTGTTTGACTTCATTTTACTTTAATTTGATTCAATTAACATTGTTGAATGCACTTGAGTTTCATTTGATTCAATAAGTTTTGTTTGACTTCGTTTGACATTAATTTGAATCAATTAGCTTTGTTTAATGCATTTGAGTTTCATTTGATTCAATTAGTTTTGTTGAATGCATTTGATTTTCATTTGATTCATTTAGCTATGTTTGACTTTATTTGACTTTCATTTGATTCAATTAGCTTTGTTTGATTTCATTTGATTTTAATTTGATTCAATTTGCTTTGTAGAATTCATTTGAGTATCATTTGACTCAATTAGCTTTGTTGAATACATTTGAGTTTCATTTGATTCTATTATCTATATTTGACTTCATTTGACTTTCATTTGATTCAAATAGCTTTGTTTGACTTTATTTTACTTTAATTTGATTCAATTAGCATTGTTGAATGCATTTGAGATTAATTTGATTCAATTAGCTTTATTAAATGCATTTGAGATTCATTTGATTCAATAAGTTTTGTTTGACTTCATTTGACTTTCATTTGATTCAATTAGCTTTGTTGAATGCATTTGAGTTTCATTTGATTCTATAAGCTATGTTTGACTTTCATTTGATTCAATTAGCTTTCTTTGACTTCATTTTACTTTAATTTGATTCAATTAGCTTTGTTGAATGCATTTGAGTGTAATTTGATTCAATTAGCTTTGTTGAATGCATTTGAGTTTATTTGATTCAATTAGATTTGTTGAATGCATTTGAGATTAATTTGATTCAATTAGCTTTATTGGACTTCATTTGACTTTCATTTGATACGATTAGCTTTTTTTGACTTCATTTGATTCAATTAGCTTTGTTGACTTCATTTTACTTTAATTTGATTTAATTAGCTTTGTTGAGTACACTTGAGTTTAATTTGATTTACATAGCTTTGTTGAAAGCATTTGAGTTTCATTTGATTCAATTAGCTTTACTGAATGCATTTGAGTTTCATTTGATTCAATAAGTTTTGTTTGACTTCGTTTGACTTTAATTTGAATCAATTAGTTTTGTTTAATGCATTTGAGTTTCATTTGATTCAATTAGCTTTGTTGAATGCATTTGAATTTCATTTGATTCAATTAGCTTTGTTGAATGCATTTGAGTTTATTTGATTCAATTAGCTTTGTTGAATACATTTGAGTTTCATTTGATTCAATTAGCATTATTGGACTTCATTTGACTTTCATTTGATAAATTATCTTTGGTTGACTTCATTTTATTCAATTAGCTTTTTTTGACTTCATTTTACTATAATTTAATTCAATTAGCTTTGTTGAACGCATTTGAGATTCATTTGATTTAATTAGCTTTGTTTGAGTACATTTTACTTTAATTTGATTAAATTAGCTTTGTTGAATGCATTTGTGTTTAATTTGATTCAATTAGCTTTAATTGAATGCATTTGAGATTCATTTGAATCAATAAGTTTTGTTTGACTTCATTTGACTTTCATTTGATTCAATTAGCTATGTTTGAGTTTGTTTGACTTTCATTTGGTTCAATTATCTTTGTTTGACTTCATTTTACTTTAATTTTATTCAATTAACTTTGTTGAATGCATTTGAGTTTCATTTGATTTAATTCGCTTTGTTGAATGCATTTGAGTTTATTTGATTCAATTAGCTTTGCTGAATGCATTTTAGTTTCATTTGATTCAATTAGCTTTATTGGACTTCATTTGACTTTCATTTGATACGATTAGCTTTGTTTGACTTCATTTGATTCAATTAGCTTTGTTTGACTTCATTTTACTTTAGTTTGATTTAATTAGCTTTGTTGAATGCACTTGAGCTTCATTTGATTCACTTAGCTTTGTTGAATGCATTTGAGTTTCATTTAATTCAATTAGCTTTACTGAATGCATTTGAGTTTCATTTGATTCAATAAGTTTTATTTGACTTCGTTTGACTTTAATTTGAATCAATTAGCTTTGTTTAATGCATTTGAGTTTCATTCAATTCAATTAGCTTTGTTGAATGCATTTGAGTTTCATTTGATTCAATTAGCTTTGTTGAATGCATTTGAGTTTATTTGATTCAATTTGCTTTGTTGAATGCATTTGAGTTTCCTTTGATTCAATTAGCATTATTGGACTTCATTTGACTTTCATTTGATAAATTATCTTTGGTTGACTTTATTTGATTCAATTAGCTTTTTTTGACTTCATTTTACTTTAATTTAATTCAATTAGCTTTGTTGAATGCATTTGAGATTCATTTAATTTAATTAGCTTTGTTTGAGTTCATTTTACTTTAATTTGATTCAATTAGCTTTGTTGAATGCATTTGAGTTTAATTTGATTCAATTAGCTTTAATTGAATGCATTTGAGATTCATTTGAATCAATAAGTTTTGTTTGACTTCATTTGACTTTCATTTGATTCAATTAGCTTTGTTTGACTTCATTTTACTTTAATTTTATTCAATTAACTTTGTTGAATGCATTTGAGTTTCATTTGATTTAATTCGCTTTGTTGAATGCATTTGAGTTTATTTAGCTTTGTTGAATGCATTTGAGTTTCATTTGATTCAATTAGCTTTATTGGACTTCATTTGACTTTCATTTGATACGATTAGCTTTGTTTGACTTCATTTGATTTAATTAGCTTTGTTTGACTTCATTTTATTTTAATTTGATTCAATTAGCTTTGTTGAATGCATTTGAGTTTATTTGATTCAATTAGCTTTGTTGAATGCATTTGAGTTTAATTTGATTCAAATAGCTTTATTGGACTTCATTTGACTTTCATTTGATACAATTATCTTTGTCTGACTTCATTTGATTCAATTAGCTTTGTTGAACGCATTTGAGTCCCATTTGATTCAATTAGCTATGTTTGACTTCATTTGACTTTCATTTAATTCAATTAACTTTGCTGAATGCATTTGAGTATCATTTGATTCAATTAGCTTTGCTGAATGCATTTGAGTTTTATTTGATTATATTAGCTATGTTTGACTTTCATTTGATTCAATTAGCTTTGTTTGACTTTTTTTGACTTTCATTTGATTTAATTAACTTTGTTTGACTTTATTTTACTTTAATATGGTTCAATTAGCTTTGTTGAATGCATTTGAGTTTCATTTAATTCAATTACCTTTGTTGAATGCATTTGTGTTTCATTTGATTCTATTAGCTATGTTTGACTTCATTTACTTTCATTTGATTTAATTAGCTTTGTTTGAGTTCATTTTACTTGAATTTGATTCAATTAGCTTTGTTGAATGCATTTGAGTTTCATTTGATTCTATAAGCTATGTTTGACTTTCATTTGATTCAATTAACTTTCTTTGACTTCATTATACTTTAATTTGATTCAATTAGCTTTGTAGAATGCATTTGAGTTTAATTTGATTCAATTAGCTTTGTTGAATGCATTTGAGTTTATTTGATTCAATTAGATTTGTTTAATGCATTTGAGATTAATTTGATTCAATTAGCTTTACTGAATGCATTTGAGATTCATTTGATTCAATAAGTTTGTTTGACTTCATTTTACTTTCATTTGATTCAATTAGCTTTGTTGAATGCATTTGAGTTTCAATTGATTCAATTAGCTTTATTGAATGCATTAGAGATTCATTTGATTCAATAAGTTTTGTTTGACTTCATTTGACTTTCATTTGATTCAATTAGCTTTGTTGAATGCATTTGAGTTTCATTTGATTTTATTAGCAATATTTGACTTTGTTGGACTTTCATTTGATTCAATTAACTTTGTTTGACTTCATTTTATTTTAATTTAATTCAATTAGCTTTGTTGAATGCATTTGAGTTTATTTGATTCAATTAGCTTTGTTGAATGCATTTGAGTTTAATTTGATTCAATTAGCTTTACTTGGACTTCATTGACTTTCATTTGATACAATTATCTTTGTTTGACTTCATTTGATTCAATTAGCTTTGTTGAACGCATTTGAGTTTTATTTGATTCAATTAGCTATGTTTGACTTCATTTGACTTTCATTTGATTCAATTAACTTTGCTGAATGCATTTGAGTATCATTTGATTCAATTAGCTTTGCTGAATGCATTTGAGTTTCATTTGATGATATTAACTATGTTTGACTTTCATTTGATTCAATTAGCTTTATTTGACTTTCTTTTACTTTCATTTGATTTAATTAACTTTGTTTGACTTTATTTTACTTTAATATGGTTCAATTAGTTTTGTTGAATGCATTTGAGTTTCATTTAATTCAATTACCTTTGTTGAATGCATTTGTGTTTCATTTGATTATATTAGCTATGTTTGACTTCATTTGACTTTCATTTGATTTAATTAGCTTTGTTTGAGTTCATTTTACTTGAATTTGATTCAATTAGCTTTGTTGAATGCATTTGAGTTTAATTTGATTCAATTAGCTTTAATTGAATGCATTTGAGATTCATTTGGTTCAATAAGTTTTGTTTGACTTTATTTGACTTTCATTTGATTCAATTAGCTATGTTTGAGTTTGTTTGACTTTCATTTGATTCAATTAGCTTTGTTTGACTTCATTTTACTTTAATTTTTTCAATTAACTTTGTTGAATGCATTTGAGTTTCATTTGATTTAATTCGCTTTGTTGAATGCATTTGAGTTTATTTTATTTAATTAGCTTTGTTGAATGCATTTGAGTTTCATTTTATTCAATTAGCTTTATTGGACTTAATTTGACTTTCATTTGATACGATTAGCTTTGTTTGACTTCATTTGATTCAATTAGCTTTGTTTGACTTCATTTTACATTAATTTGACTTAATTAGCTTTGTTGAATGCACTTGAGTTTCATTTGATTCACTTAGCTTTGTTGAATGCATTTGAGTTTCATTTGATTCAATTAGCTTTACTGAATGCATTTGAGTTTCATTTGATTCAATAAGTTTTGTTTGACTTCGTTTGACTTTAATATGAATCAATTAGCTTTGTTTAATGCATTTGAGTTTCATTTGATTCAATTAGCTTTGTTGAATGCATTTGAGTTTCATTTGATTCAATTACCTTTGTTGAAAGCATTTGAGTTTATTTGATTCAATTAGCTTTGATGAATGCATTTGAGTTTCATTTTATTCAATTAGCTTTATTGGACTTCATTTGACTTTCATTTGATAAATTATCTTTGGTTGACTTTATTTGATTCAATTAGCTTTTTTTGACTTCATTTTACTTTAATTTAATTCAATTAGCTTTGTTGAATGCATTTGAGATTCATTTGATTCAATAAGTTTTGTTTGACTTCATTTGACTTTCATTTGATTCAATTAGCTTTGTTGAATGCATTTGAGTTTCAATTGATTCTATCAGTTTTATTGAATGCATTAGAGATTCATTTGATTCAATAAGTTTTGTTTGACTTCATTTGACTTTCATTTGATTCAATTAGCTTTGTTGAATGCATTTGAGTTTCATTTGATTATATTAGCTATGTTTGACTTTGTTTGACTTTCATTCGATTCAATTAGCTTTGTATGACTTCATTTGACTTTCATTTGATTCAATTAGCTTTGTTTGACTTCATTTTACTTTAATTTGGTTCAATTAGCTTTGTTTAATGCATTTGAGTTTCATTTAATTGAATTACCTTTGTTGAATGCATATGAGTTTCATTTGATTCTATTAGCTATGTTTGACTTCATTTGAGTTTCATTTGATTCTATTAGCTATGTTTGACTTCATTTGACTTTCATTTGATTCAATTAGCTTTGTTTGACTTCATTTTACTTTAATTTGATTCAATTATCTTTGTTAAATGCATTTGAGTTTAATTTGATTCAATTAGCTTTAATTGAAGGAAAAATTGTTTTAAATAAGTCAACCTTTGCGCGGTCTTCCCATTTTAAGTGTACCTTTTGACTATCCCTGATTGAGTTAGGCTTGTATATTTGTTTTCTTCTATGGAGTTTTAACCTGTTTGTGACTTGTTTAGTAGGTTACTTATTGATATGATTGCACGTCCAAGTTGAAAGAGCAACCAAGAATTCCGAGCATAGGTTCGAACTTGAATGAATAATGAAGTCCGAAAATTATGATTAAGTCACCGGATATGATAATTAAAATAAACACTCCTGAATATTTTAATTAACTCTTAATCTCACTTACACCACTCCCGGAATAAAGTAGATTAAACACTAAGTAAATAATCACTCTGAAAATTACTCAATGGCCGAAAGTAATTGATCGAGACAATTAAATTCAATAACAAAGTTTTTAGGTAAATCTCACATGCCTTGAATGATAGCATGGAACTATTATTTATAATAGAATAAACTTGTCCTCCAAGGACCAAGCAAGGGCCGAAAATCAGCCATAAGAATTAAGGGAACATTCCTTAATTCCTTACATCTTAATCCCTTGATTCTAGGAGAGAATAAAGGAGTAAATAAGGAAACAACCAAATCAGTCCCCAATCCCCCTTCACACGCCTAAATACATAAGGAAACCAAGAAATAAGGAAAGTATTACAACTCAATGACAACTTGCAAACTTGGAGCACAAGGACCAACTCACACGCCTAATGACACGCCTAGCTTGGTCGAAAAATCACAAGATATTTTCGGACCTTATTTGCTTGAAAATTAAAGACTTAATTAAAATAACTAAGACTCTAGAAATGGCGTCACCTTCAAGCTTCATCAATGGAATCATCGTCCCACTTAAGAAATGACACAAATGAGGAGTTTGAATTTAACTTGAACCCGAACACTTCAAGGACTAAACAAATCGGATCATTTGGAGCTTGACCTTGACCTTGACTTGTATCACTTATGATACGTGTTACAATGTCCCACCCCCACCCTCGCTTGTTTTAGAAGAAGGTACTTGTAACACGTATCATAAGTAACCTAATAAACAAGTCACAAACAGGTTAAAACTCAATAGAAGAAAACAGACATACAAGCCTAACTTAATCAGGGATAATCATAAGGTAGACTTAAAATGGGAAGATCGCGCAAAGGTTGACTTATTTAAAACAATTTTTCCTTAATTGAATGCATTTGAGATTCATTTGATTCAATAAGTTTTGTTTGACTTCATTTGACTTTCATTTGATTCAATTAGCTTTGCTGAATGTATTTGACTTTCAATTGATTCTATTCGATATGTTTGACTTTGTTTGACTTTCATTTGATTCAATTAGCTTTGTTTGACTTTCTTTTACTTTAATTTGATTCAATTAGCTTTGTTGAATGCATTTGAGTTTCATTTATTCGCTTTGTTGAATGCATTTGAGTTTATTTAATTGATTAGCTTTGTTGAATGCATTTGAGTTTTAATTAATTCAATTAGCTTTATTGGACTTCAATTGACTTTCATTTGATACGATTAGCTTTGTTTGACTTCATTTGATTCAATTAGCTTTGTTTGACTTCATTTTACTTTCATTTGATTCAATTAGCTTTGTTGAATGCACTTGAGTTTCATTTGATTCAATTAGCTTTGTTGAATGCATTTGAGTTTCATTTGATTCAATTAGCTTTAGTGAATGCATTTGAGTTTCATTTGATTCAATAAGTTTTCTTTGACTTCGTTTGACTTTAATTTGAATCAATTAGCTTTGTTTGACTTCATTTTACATTAATTTGATTCAATTAACATTGTTGAATGCACTTGAGTTTCATTTGATTCAATAAGTTTTGTTTGACTTCGTTTGACATTAATTTGAATCAATTAGCTTTGTTTAATGCATTTGAGTTTCATTTGATTCAATTAGTTTTGTTGAATGCATTTGATTTTCATTTGATTCATTTAGCTATGTTTGACTTTATTTGACTTTCATTTGATTCAATTAGCTTTGTTTGATTTCATTTTATTTTAATTTGATTCAATTTGCTTTGTAGAATTCATTTGAGTATCATTTGACTCAATTAGCTTTGTTGAATACATTTGAGTTTCATTTGATTCTATTATCTATATTTGACTTCATTTGACTTTCATTTGATTCAAATAGCTTTGTTTGACTTTATTTTACTTTAATTTGATTCAATTAGCTTTGTTGAATGCATTTGAGATTAATTTGATTCAATTAGCTTTATTAAATGCATTTGAGATTCATTTGATTCAATAAGTTTTGTTTGACTTCATTTAACTTTCATTTGATTCAATTAGCTTTGTTGAATGCATTTGAGTTTCATTTGATTCTATAAGCTATGTTTGACTTTCATTTGATTCAATTAGCTTTCTTTAACTTCATTTTACTTTAATTTGATTCAATTAGCTTTGTTGAATGTATTTGAGTGTAATTTGATTCAATTAGCTTTGTTGAATGCATTTGAGTTTATTTGATTCAATTAGATTTGTTGAATGCATTTGAGATTAATTTGATTCAATTAGCTTTATTGAATGCATTTGAGATTCATTTGATTCAATAAGTTTTGATTGACTTCATTTGACTTTCATTTGATTCAATTAGCTTTGTTGAATGCATTTGAGTTTCAATTGATTCAATTAGCTTTATTGAATGCATTAGAGATTCATTTAATTCAATTAGTTTTGTTTGACTTCATTTGACTTTCATTTGATTCAATTAACTTTGTTGAATGCATTTGAGTTTCATTTAATTTTATTAGCTATGTTTGACTTTGTTTGACTTTCATTTGATTCAATTAGCTTTGTTTGACTTCATTTTACTTTAATTTGATTCAATTTGCTTTGTTGAATGCATTTGAGTTTCATTTGGTTCAATTAGCTTTGTTGAATGCATTTGAGTTTCATTTAATTGAATTACCTTTGTTGAATGCATTTGGGTTTCATTTGATTCTATTAGCTATGCTTGAGTTCATTTGACTTTCTCTTGATTCAATTAGCTTTGTTTGACTTCATTTTACTTTAATTTGATTCAATTAGCTTTGTTAAATGCATTTGAGTTTAATTTGATTTAATTAGCTTTAATTGAATGCATTTGAGATTCATTTGATTCAATAAGTTTTGTTTGACTTCATTTGACTTTCATTTGATTTAATTAGCTTTGTTGAATGCATTTGAGTTTATTTGATTCAATTAGCTTTGTTGAATGCATTTGACTTTCATTTTATTCAATTAGCTTTATTGGACTTCATTTGACTTTCATTTGATACGATTAGCTTTGTTTGACTTCATTTGATTCAATTAGTTTTGTTTGACTTCATTTTACTTTAATTTGATTTAATTTGCTTTGTTGAGTGCACTTGAGTTTAATTTGATTCACTTAGCTTTGTTGAAAGCATTTGAGTTTCATTTGATTCAATTAGCTTTACTGAATGCATTTGAGTTTCATTTGATTCAATAAGTTTTGTTTGACTTCGTTTGACTTTAATTTGAATCAATTAGTTTTGTTTAATGCATTTGAGTTTCATTTGATTCAATTAGCTTTGTTGAATGCATTTGAATTTCATTTGATTCAATTAGCTTTGTTGAATGCATTTGAGTTTATTTGATTCAATTAGCTTTGTTGAATACATTTGAGTTTCATTTGATTCAATTAGCATTATTGGACTTCATTTGACTTTCATTTGATAAATTATCTTTGGTTGACTTCATTTTATTCAATTAGCTTTTTTTGACTTCATTTTACTTTAATTTAATTCAATTAGCTTTGTTGAACGCATTTGAGATTCATTTGATTTAATTAGCTTTGTTTGAGTTCATTTTACTTTAATTTGATTAAATTAGCTTTGTTGAATGCATTTGAGTTTAATTTGATTCAATTAACTTTAATTGAATGCATTTGAGATTCATTTGAATCAATAAGTTTTGTTTGACTTCATTTGAGTTTCATTTGATTCAATTAGCTATGTTTGAGTTTGTTTGACTTTCATTTGATTCAATTAGCTTTGTTTGACTTCATTTTACTTTAATTTTATTCAATTAACTTTGTTGAATGCATTTGAGTTTCATTTGATATAATTCGCTTTGTTGAATGCAGTTGAGTTTATTTGATTCAATTAGCTTTGTTGAATGCATTTTAGTTTCATTTGATTCAATTAGCTTTATTGGACTTCATTTGACTTTCATTTGATACGATTAGCTTTGTTTGACTTCATTTGATTCAATTAGCTTTGTTTGACTTCATTTTACTTTAGTTTGATTTAATTAGCTTTGTTGAATGCACTTGAGCTTCATTTGATTCACATAGCTTTGATGAATGCATTTGAGTTTCATTTAATTCAATTAGCTTTACTGAATGCATTTGAGTTTCATTTGATTCAATAAGTTTTGTTTGACTTCGTTTGACTTTAATTTGAATCAATTAGCTTTATTTAATGCATTTGAGTTTCATTCAATTCAATTAGCTTTGTTGAATGCATTTGAGTTTCATTTGATTCAATTAGCTTTGTTGAATGCATTTGAGTTTATTTGATTCAATTTGCTTTGTTGAATGTGATGCGAAATGAGACTCCTCTCACGTGTGTTTAGGAGACCCACGAACAGCGGAAACAAACGAAGTATTGATATAGACTTTTAGTCGAAAGAATCACTCTTAAAACTAAAAGAATTGTGTTTACTTAAGCTTGATAAGCTTCACTCACTTACTTCCACTTAAGGGTTCTAAATCCGATTAGAGGCTTCACTCACCTAGAAACCGATTTAGGAGGGTTTTGGGAGTAATTCAATTAGCTTCACTCACTAATTATCCTAACTCTCTCTTAGGTTAAGTTTAACTCACTTAACTCGAGGATTTCAAGATTAAGATCACTTCTTAATCACAAGAGGAAATTTCGGGTTTTGCACTCCAAAAGTTCGAATAAGCACAATGCTCAAGTTTAACAACCAAATCTGATTTTCCATTGATGAACCACATTACATATATATAGCAAAGAGCTAAAAAGGCTTAACAAATCAATCCCAAAAGATCTAAGTACTTAAAAGATTAAACAAAGCAATAAACAACAAATATCTCTAATTCCAACCAAGGTGTAAGAGGAATAGTGTTGTTGTGTGTTTTGTTGACTAAAAGGGAAGGAGGGCCGGTTTTCCACACCCAAGTGGAAGGCTTCCCTTAGCTTGCAACACAAGCTCCACAAATATCTCCAAGAACCCCTTTCACACGTCCCTAGGGTGATTCGCATCCCCAAGTATGGTTCGTCCAATATTACAACTTACGCTAAGCAAAATAATTCCGGTTTACAAAACCGTAAATTACAAAAAGCGTAATTAAACTAAGTAGCTTAATTAACTTCCTTTCCTTCGTTGCTTAGCAAGATTATATTAGTACTAATCTTTAGTTAAGCTTACAACAAAACCGGGCCATCGTTCAAAATACATATAACGGTTTAAAAGGGTGGTTAATGTTGGTTAACCCTTTTAATGACATTTTTAATCTCAATACCAACCATAACCAATAGTTAAACAAACTGATTAGAGATAGCTTGGTTAGGTTGAGGTAGCTTGATGCATATCGGATGAAGTAGCTTGGCGTATTCGCATCATACTCTCCTTGTTCGGAGAAAATTCGACCTCGAATTTTGTTGTTGGAGCTTGAAAGCCGTGGATGGTCTTTCTTCTTCAACTCTATGCATTTTTGAATTGATGCTGCTTCATTTTGTAATGGTAGTTGTTCTATCGAAACAACCTCCAATGAGGCTACCTTTACTCCCTCGTTTGTTTTTGCATCCAATTCATACACACTTGTCTGCTCTTCTTCTTCTTCAGCACTAACTTCACTCTCTCCTTCTTGGGATTGAAGCTTCTCTACTGATAGAGACACTTTCTTCTTGTGAAGTTTTTGCTTCTTATCTTCTTGCATTTGTTGCCTCAAGAATCGAACCTTTTGATTAGCTTCTTGCATCCGTGCAAAAGCTTTAACTAGTTCATCCATATTAACAACAATACAACTTATAGAAGTTCAAGATGAACTACTATTACAATGAATACAAACAGAAGAAAAATAAAACATTCTGCCTACAATGAATACAAACAGAGACTGCCCAGAATTTTCACCAAAAATTCGAGCTTCAAACCCTAATCAAATCAACTTGAAATTGAATGAAATTTTGTCACAACGTAGCCCTAGGTGTTTTAAGCACTCGACCAAAATTTCATAAAAAAATAACAAACCAATTGATTGCAGTTTTTATTTTTCTAAAGCTGGTCCAGATTAATCCGGTTTTAGACCACTTAAGAAAAACACGCTGATTATGCTAGCAAATGACCACCAAAAGTTATGAAATTTTACAGGCCAAAACTAGACATAAAAATAACCACTTTCAAAAAAAAAATCACCCAAAAACACGATCTGAGATGTGAGAACCTCGCGTTCAAAGTTACCTCAAAAAACTGTCTTTTACGGGTTGCTTCCTTTTGCTTCTTTTTTGTGGTTTTCCTTCTTCTCCAAGAACGTCTAAGTGCCAAGAGGACTTAGAGGGCTGGAGCTCTGATACCACTTGATGCGAAATGAGACTCCTCTCACGTGTGTTTAGGAGACCCACTAACAGCGGAAACAAACGAACTATTGATATAGACTTTTAGTCGAAAGAATCACTCTTAAAACTAAAAGAATTGTGTTTACTTAAGCTTGATAAGCTTCACTCACTTACTTCCACTTAAGGGTTCTAAATCTGATTAGAGGCTTCACTCACCTAGAAACTGATTTAGGAGGGTTTTGAGAGTAATTCAATTAGCTTCACTCACTAATTATCCTAACTCTCTCTTAGGTTAAGTTTAACTCACTTAACTCAAGGATTTCAAGATTAAGATCACTTCTTAATCACAAGAGGAAATTTCGGGTTTGCACTCCAAAAGTTCGAATAAGCACAATGCTCAAGTTTAACAACCAAATCTGATTTTCCATTGATGAACCACATTACATATATATAGCAAAGAGCTAAAAAGGCTTAACAAATCAATCCCAAAAGATCTAAGTACTTAAAAGATTAAACAAAGCAATAAACAACAAATATCTCTAATTCCAACCAAGGTGTAAGAGGAATAGTGTTGTTGTGTGTTTTGTTGACTAAAAGGGAAGGAGGGCCGGTTTTCCACACCCAAGTGGAAGGCTTCCCTTAGCTTGCAACACAAGCTCCACAAATATCTCCAAGAACCCCTTTCACACGTCCCTAGGGTGATTCGCATCCCCAAGTATGGTTCGTCCAATATTACAACTTACGCTAAGCAAAATAATTCCGGTTTACAAAACCGTAAATTACAAAAACTGTAATTAAACTAAGTAGCTTAATTAACTTCCTTTCCTTCGTTGCTTAGCAAGATTATATTAGTACTAATCTTTAGTTAAGCTTACAACAAAACCGGGCCATCGTTCAAAATACATATAACAGTTTAAAAGGGTGGTTAATGTTGGTTAACCCTTTTAATGACATTTTTAATCTCAATACCAACCATAACCAATAGTTAAACAAACTGATTAGAGATAGCTTGGTTAGGTTGAGGTAGCTTGATGCATATCGGATGAAGTAGCTTGGCGTATTCGCATCAGAATGCATTTGAGTTTCCTTTGATTCAATTAGCATTATTGGACTTCATTTGACTTTAATTTGATAAATTATCTTTGGTTGACTTCATTTGATTCAATTAGCTTTTTTTGACTTCATTTTACTTTAATTTAATTCAATTAGCTTTGTTGAATGCATTTGAGATTCATTTAATTTAATTAGCTTTGTTTGAGTTCATTTTACTTTAATTTGATTCAATTAGCTTTGTTGAATGCATTTGAGTTTAATTTGATTCAATTAGCTTTAATTGAATGCATTTGAGATTCATTTGAATCAATATGTTTTGTTTGACTTCATTTGACTTTCACTTGATTCAATTAGCTTTGTTTGACTTCATTTTACTTTAATTTTATTCAATTAACTTTGTTGAATGCATTTGAGTTTCATTTGATTTAATTCGCTTTGTTGAATGCATTTGCGTTTATTTGATTCAATTAGCTTTGTTGAATGCATTTGAGTTTCATTTGATTCAATTAGCTTTATTGGACTTCATTTGACTTTCATTTGATACGATTAGCTTTGTTTGACTTCATTTGATTCAATGAGCTTTGTTTGACTTCATTTTACTTTAATTTGATTTAATTAGCTTTGCTGAATGCACTTGAGTTTCATTTGATTCACTTAGCTTTGTTGAATGCATTTGAGTTTCGTTTGATTCAATTAACTTTACTGAATGCATTTGAGTTTCATTTGATTTAATAAGTTTTGTTTGACTTCGTTTGACTTTAATTTGAATCAATTAGCTTTGTTTAATGCATTTGAGTTTCATTTGATTCAATTAGCTTTGTTGAATGCTCTTGAGTTTCATTTGATTCAATTGGATTTGTTGAATGCATTTGAGTTTATTTGATTCAATTAGCTTTGTTGAATGCCTTTGAGTTTCATTTGATTCAATTAGCATTATTGGACTTCATTGGACTTTCATTTGATAAATTATCTTTGGTTGACTTCATTTAATTCAATTAGCTTTTTTTGACTTTATTTTACTTTAATTTAATTTAATTAGCTTTGTTGAATGCATTTGAGATTCATTTGATTCAATAATTTTTGTTTGACTTCATTTGACTTTCATTTGATTCTATTAGCTTTGTTGAATACATTTGAGTTTCAATTGATTCTATTTGCTTTATTGAATGCATTAGAGATTCATTTGATTCAATAGGTTTTGTTTGACTTCATTTGACTTTCATTTCATTCAATTAGCTTTGTTGAATGCATTTGAGTTTCATTTGATTATATTAGCTATGTTTGACTTTGTTTGACTTTCATTTGATTCAATTAGCTTTGTATGACTTCATTTGACTTTCATTTGATTCAATTAGCTTTGTTTGAATTCATTTTACTTTAATTTGGTTCAATTAGCTTTGTTGAATGCATTTGAGTTTCATTTGATTCTATTAGCTATGTTTGACTTCATTTGAGTTTCATTGGATTCTATTAGCTATGTTTGACTTCATTTGACTTTCATTTGATTCAATTAGCTTTGTTTGACTTCATTTTACTTTAATTTGATTCAATTATCTAAGTTAAATGCATTTGATTTAAATTTGATTCAATTAGCTTTAATTGAATGCATTTGAGATTCATTTGATTCAATAAGTTTTGTTTGACTTCATTTGACTTTCATTTGATTCAATTAGCTTTGTTGAATGCATTTGAGTTTCATTTGATTCTATTAGATATGTTTGACTTTGTTTTACTTTCATTTGATTCAATTAGCTTTGTTTGACTTCCTTTTACTTTAATTTGATTCAATTAGCTTTGTTGAATGCATTTGAGTTTCATTTGATTTAAGTCGCTATGTTGAATGCATTTGAGTTTATTTGATTCAATTAGCTTTGTTGAATGCATTTGAGTTTCATTTGATTCAATTAGCTTTATTGGACTTCATTTGACTTTCATTTGATACGATTAGCTTTGTTTGACTTCATTTGATTCAATTAGCTTTGTTTGACTTCATTTTACTTTAATTTGATTCAATTAGCTTTGTTGAATGCACTTGAGTTTCATTTGATTCAATTAGCTTTGTTGAATGCATTTGAGTTTCATTTGATTGAATTAGCTTTAGTGAATGCATTTGAGTTTCATTTGATTCAATAAGTTTTGTTTGACTTCGTTTGACTTTAATTTGAATCAATTAGCTTTGTTTAATGCATTTGAGTTTCATTTGATTCAATTAATTTTGTTGAATGCATTTGATTTTCATTTGATTCATTTAGCTATGTTTGACTTTATTTTACTTTCATTTGATTCAATTAGCTTTGTTTGACATCATTTGATTTTAATTTGATTCAATTAGCTTTGTAGAATTGATTTGCGTATCATTTGACTCAATTAGCTTTGTTGAATACATTTGAGTTTCATTTGATTCTATTATCTATATTTGACTTCATTTGACTTTCATTTGATTCAATTAGCTTTGTTAGACTTTAATTATACTTTAATTTGATTCAATTAGCTTTGTTGAATGCATTTGAGATTAATTTGATTCAATTAGCTTTATTGAATGCATTTGAGATTCATTTGATTCAATAAGTTTTGTTTGACTTCATTTGACTTTCATTTGATTCAATTAGCTTTGTTGAATGCATTTGAGTTTCATTTGATTCTATAAGCTATGTTTGACTTTCATTTGATTCAATTAGCTTTCTTTGACTTCATTTTACTTTAATTTAATTCAATTAGCTTTGTTGAATGCATTTGAGTTTAATTTGATTCAATTAGCTTTGTTGAATGCATTTGAGTTTATTTGATTCAATTAGATTTGTTGAATGTATTTGAGATTAATTTGATTCAATTAGCTTTATTGAATGCATTTGAGATTCATTTGATTCAATAAGTTTTGATTGACTTCATTTGACTTTCATTTGATTCAATTAGCTTTGTTGAATGCATTTGAGTTTCAATTGATTCAATTAGCTTTATTGAATGCATTAGAGATTCATTTGATCCAATAAGTTTTGTTTGACTTCATTTGACTTTCATATGATTCAATTAACTTTGTTGAATGCATTTGAGTTTCATTTGATTCAATTAGCTTTGTATGACTTCATTTGACTTTCATTTGATTCAATTAGCTTTGTTTGACTTCATTTTACTTTAATTTGGTTCAATTAGCTTAGTTGAATGCATTTGAATTTCATTTGATTCTATTAGCTATGTTTGACTTCATTTGAGTTTCATTTGATTCTATTAGCTATGTTTGACTTCATTTGACTTTCATTTGATTCAATTAGCTTTGTTTGACTTTATTTTACTTTAATTTGATTCAATTATCTTTGTTAAATGCATTTGAGTTAAATTTGATTCAATTAGCTTTAATTGAATGCATTTGTGATTCATTTGATTCAATAAGTTTTGTTTGACTTCATTTGACTTTCATTTGATTCAATTAGCTTTGTTGAATGCATTTGAGTTTCATTTGATTCTATTAGATATGTTTGACTTTGTTTGACTTTCATTTGATTCAATTAGCTTTGTTTGAATTCCTTTTACTTTAATTTGATTCAATTAGCTTTGTTGAATGCATTTGAGTTTCATTTGATTTAATTCGCTTTGTTGAATGCATTTGAGTTTATTTGATTCAATTAGCTTTGTTGATGCATTTGAGTTTCATTTGATTCAATTAGCTTTATTGGACTTCATTTGACTTTCATTTGATACGATTAGCTTTGTTTGACTTTAATTTGATTCAATTAGCTTTGTTTGACTTCATTTTACTTTAATTTGATTCAATTAACTTTGTTGAATGCACTTGAGTTTCATTTGATTCAATTAGCTTTGTTGAATGCATTTGAGTTTCATTTGATTGAATTAGCTTTAGTGAATGCATTTGAGTTTCATTTGATTCAATAAGTTTTGTTTGACTTCGTTTGACTTTAATTTGAATCAATTAGCTTTGTTTAATGCATTTGAGTTTTATTTGATTCAATTAGTTTTGTTGAATGCATTTGATTTTCATTTGATTCATTTAGCTTTGTTTGACTTTATTTTACTTTCATTTGATTCAATTACCTTTGTTTGACATCATTTGATTTTAATTTGATTCAATTAGTTTTGTAGAATGCATTTGCGTAATATTTGACTCAATTAGCTTTGTTGAATACATTTGAGTTTCATTTGATTCTATTATCTATATTTGACTTCATTTGACTTTCATTTGATTCAATTAGCTTTGTTAGACTTTAATTATACTTTAATTTGATTCAATTAGCTTTGTTGAATGCATTTGAGATTAATTTGATTCAATTAGCTTTATTGAATGCATTTGAGATTCATTTGATTCAATAAGTTTTGTTTAACTTCATTTGACTTTCATTTGATTCAATTAGATTTGTTGAATGCATTTGAGTTTCATTTGATTCTATAAGCTATGTTTGAATTTATTTTACTTTCATTTGATTCAATTACCTTTGTTTGACATCATTTGATTTTAATTTGATTCAATTAGCTTTGTAGAATGCATTTGCGTATCATTTGACTCAATTAGCTTTGTTGAATACATTTGAGATTCATTTGATTCTATTATCTATATTTGACTTCATTTGACTTTCATTTGATTCAATTAGCTTTGTTAGACTTTAATTATACTTTAATTTGATTCAATTAGCTTTGTTGAATGCATTTGAGATTAATTTTATTCAATTAGCTTTATTGAATGCATTTGAGATTCATTTAATTCAATAAGTTTTGTTTAACTTCATTTGACTTTCATTTGATTCAATTAGCTTTGTTGAATGCATTTGAGTTTCATTTGATTCTATTAGATATGTTTGACTTTGTTTTACTTTCATTTGATTCCATTAGCTTTGTTTGACTTCCTTTTACTTTAATTTGATTCAATTAGCTTTGTTGAATGCATTTGAGTTTCATTTGATTTAAGTCGCTTTGTTGAATGCATTTGAGTTTATTTGATTCAATTAGCTTTGTTGAATGCATTTGAGTTTCATTTGATTCAATTAGCTTTATTGGACTTCATTTGACTTTCATTTGATACGATTAGCTTTGTTTGACTTCATTTGATTCAATTAGCTTTGTTTGACTTCATTTGATTCAATTAGCTTTGTTTGACTTCATTTTACTTTAATTTGATTCAATTAGCTTTGTTGAATGCATTTGAGTTTCATTTGATTCAATTAGCTTTGTTGAATGCATTTGAGTTTCATTTGATTGAATTAGCTTTAGTGAATGCATTTGAGTTTCATTTGATTCAATAAGTTTTGTTTGACTTCGTTTGACTTTAATTTGAATCAATTAGCTTTGTTTAATGCATTTGAGTTTCATTTGATTCAATTAATTTTATTGAATGCATTTGATTTTCATTTGATTCATTTAGCTATGTTTGACTTTATTTTACTTTCATTTGATTCAATTAGCTTTGTTTGACATCATTTGATTTTAATTTGATTCAATTAGCTTTGTAGAATTGATTTGCGTATCATTTGACTCAATTAGCTTTGTTGTGAATACATTTGAGTTTCATTTGATTCTATTATCTATATTTGACTTCATTTGACTTTCATTTGATTCAATTAGCTTTGTTGAATGCATTTGAAATTAATTTGATTCAATTAGCTTTATTGAATGCATTTGAGATTCATTTGATTCAATAAGTTTTGTTTGACTTCATTTGACTTTCATTTGATTCAATTAGCTTTGTTGAATGTATTTGATTTTCATTTGATTCTATAAGCTATGTTTGACTTTCATTTGATTCAATTAGCTTTCTTTGACTTCATTTTTCTTTAATTTGATTCAATTAGCTTTGTTGAATGCATTTGAGTTTAATTTGATTCAATTAGCTTTGTTGAATGCATTTGAGTTTATTTGATTCAATTAGATTTGTTGAATGTATTTGAGATTAATTTGATTCAATTAGCTTTATTGAATGCATTTGAGATTCATTTGATTCAATAAGTTTTGATTGACTTCATTTGACTTTCATTTGATTCAATTAGCTTTGTTGAATGCATTTGAGTTTCAATTGATTCAATTAGCTTTATTGAATGCATTAGAGATTCATTTGATTCAATAAGTTTTGTTTGACTTCATTTGACTTTCATATGATTCAATTAACTTTGTTGAATGCATTTGAGTTTCATTTGATTCAATTAGATTTGTATGACTTCATTTGACTTTCATTTGATTCAATTAGCTTTGTTTGACTTCATTTTACTTTAATTTGGTTCAATTAGCTTAGTTGAATGCATTTGAGTTTCATTTGATTCTATTAGCTATGTTTGACTTCATTTGAGTTTCATTTGATTCTATTAGCTATGTTTGACTTCATTTGACTTTCATTTGATTCAATTAGCTTTGTTTGACTTCATTTTACTTTAATTTGATTCAATTATCTTTGTTAAATGCATTTGAGTTAAATTTGATTCAATTAGCTTTAATTGAATGCATTTGAGATTCATTTGATTCAATAAGTTTTGTTTGACTTCATTTGACTTTCATTTGATTCAATTAGCTTTGTTGAATGCATTTGAGTTTCATTTGATTCTATAAGCTATGTTCGACTTTCATTTGATTCAATTAGCTTTCTTTGACTTCATTTTACTTTAATTTAATTCAATTAGCTTTGTTGAATGCATTTGAGTTTAATTTGATTCAATTAGCTTTGTTGAATGCATTTGAGTTTATTTGATTCAATTAGATTTGTTGAATGTATTTGAGATTAAATTGATTCAATTAGCTTTATTGAATGCATTTGAGATTCATTTGATTCAATAAGTTTTGATTGACTTCATTTGACTTTCATTTGATTCAATTAGCTTTGTTGAATGCATTTGAGTTTCAATTGATTCAATTAGCTTTATTGAATGCATTAGAGATTCATTTGATTCAATAAGTTTTGTTTGACTTCATTTGACTTTCATATGATTCAATTAACTTTGTTGAATGCATTTGTGTTTCATTTGATTCAATTAGCTTTGTATGACTTCATTTGACTTTCATTTGATTCAATTAGCTTTGTTTGACTTCATTTTACTTTAATTTGGTTCAATTAGCTTAGTTGAATGCATTTGAGTTTCATTTGATTCTATTAGCTATGTTTGACTTCATTTGAGTTTCATTTGATTCTATTAGCTATGTTTGACTTCATTTGACTTTCATTTGATTCAATTAGCTTTGTTTGACTTCATTTTACTTTAATTTGATTCAATTATCTTTGTTAAATGCATTTGAGTTAAATTTGATTCAATTAGCTTTAATTGAATGCATTTGAGATTCATTTGATTCAATAAGTTTTGTTTGACTTCATTTGACTTTCATTTGATTCAATTAGCTTTGTTAAATGCATTTGAGTTAAATTTGATTCAATTAGCTTTAATTGAATGCATTTGAGATTCATTTGATTCAATAAGTTTTGTTTGACTTCATTTGACTTTCATTTGATTCAATTAGCTTTGTTGAATGCATTTGAGTTTCATTTGATTCTATTAGATATGTTTGACTTTGTTTGACTTTCATTTGATTCAATTAGCTTTGTTTGACTTCCTTTTACTTTAATTTGATTCAATTAGCTTTGTTGAATGCATTTGAGTTTCATTTGATTTAATTCGCTTTGTTGAATGCATTTGAGTTTATTTGATTCAATTAGCTTTGTTGATGCATTTGAGTTTCATTTGATTCAATTAGCTTTATTGGACTTCATTTGACTTTCATTTGATACGATTAGCTTTGTTTGACTTTATTTGATTCAATTAGCTTTGTTTGACTTCATTTTACTTTAATTTGATTCAATTAGCTTTGTTGAATGCATTTGAGTTTCATTTGATTCAATTAGCTTTGTTGAATGCATTTGAGTTTCATTTGATTGAATTAGCTTTAGTGAATGCATTTGAGTTTCATTTGATTCAATAAGTTTTGTTTGACTTCGTTTGACTTTAATTTGAATCAATTAGCTTTGTTTAATGCATTTGAGTTTTATTTGATTTAATTAGTTTTGTTGAATGCATTTGATTTTCATTTGATTCATTTAGCTTTGTTTGACTTTATTTTACTTTCATTTGATTCAATTACCTTTGTTTGACAAACATTTGATTTTAATTTGATTCAATTAGCTTTGTAGAATGCATTTGCGTATCATTTGACTCAATTAGCTTTGTTGAATACATTTGAGTTTCATTTGATTCTATTATCTATATTTGACTTCATTTGACTTTTATTTGATTCAATTAGCTTTGTTAGATTTTAATTATACTTTAATTTGATTCAATTAGCTTTGTTGAATGCATTTGAGATTAATTTGATTCAATTAGCTTTATTGAATGCATTTGAGATTCATTTGATTCAATAAGTTTTGTTTAACTTCATTTTACTTTCATTTGATTCAATTAGATTTGTTGAATGCATTTGAGTTTCATTTGATTCTATAAGCTATGTTTGACTTTCATTTGATTCAATTAGCTTTCTTTGACTTCATTTTACTTTAATTTAATTCAATTAGCTTTGTTGAATGCATTTGAGTTTAATTTGATTCAATTAGCTTTGTTGAATGCATTTGAGTTTCTTTGATTCAATTAGCTTTGTTGAATGCATTTGAGTTTCATTTGATTCAATTAGCTTTATTGGACTTCATTTGACTTTCATTTGATACGATTAGCTTTGTTTGACTTCATTTGATTCAATTAGCTTTGTTTGACTTTCATTTGATTCAATTAGCTTTGTTTGACTTCATTTTACTTTAATTTGATTCAATTAGCTTTGTTGAATGCATTTGAGTTTCATTTGATTCAATTAGCTTTGTTGAATGCATTTGAGTTTCATTTGATTGAATTAGCTTTAGTGAATGCATTTGAGTTTCATTTGATTCAATAAGTTTTGTTTGACTTCGTTTGACTTTAATTTGAATCAATTAGCTTTGTTTAATGCATTTGAGTTTCATTTGATTCAATTAATTTTGTTGAATGCATTTGATTTTCATTTGATTCATTTAGCTATGTTTGACTTTATTTTACTTTCATTTGATTCAATTAGCTTTGTTTGACATCATTTGATTTTAATTTGATTCAATTAGCTTTGTAGAATTGATTTGCGTATCATTTGACTCAATTAGCTTTGTTGTGAATACATTTGAGTTTCATTTGATTCTATTATCTATATTTGACTTCATTTGACTTTCATTTGATTCAATTAGCTTTGTTTGACTTTAATTATACTTTAATTTGATTCAATTAGCTTTGTTGAATGCATTTGAGATTAATTTGATTCAATTAGCTTTATTGAATGCATTTGAGATTCATTTGATTCAATAAGTTTTGTTTGACTTCATTTGACTTTCATTTGATTGAATTAGCTTTGTTGAATGCATTTGAGTTTCATTTGATTCTATAAGCTATGTTTGACTTTCATTTGATTCAATTAGCTTTCTTTGACTTCATTTTACTTTAATTTAATTCAATTAGCTTTGTTGAATGCATTTGAGTTTAATTTGATTCAATTAGCTTTGTTGAATGCATTTGAGTTTATTTGATTCAATTAGATTTATTGAATGTATTTGAGATTAATTTGATTCAATTAGCTTTATTGAATGCATTTGAGATTCATTTGATTCAATAAGTTTTGATTGACTTCATTTGACTTTCATTTGATTCAATTAGCTTTGTTGAATGCATTTGAGTTTCAATTGATTCAATTAGCTTTATTGAATGCATTAGAGATTCATTTGATTCAATAAGTTTTGTTTGACTTCATTTGACTTTCATATGATTCAATTAACTTTGTTGAATGCATTTGAGTTTCATTTGATTCAATTAGCTTTGTATGACTTCATTTGACTTTCATTTGATTCAATTAGCTTTGTTTGACTTCATTTTACTTTAATTTGGTTCAATTAGCTTAGTTGAATGCATTTGAGTTTCATTTGATTCTATTAGCTATGTTTGACTTCATTTGAGTTTCATTTGATTCTATTAGCTATGTTTGACTTCATTTGACTTTCATTTGATTCAATTAGCTTTGTTTGACTTCATTTTACTTTAATTTGATTCAATTATCTTTGTTAAATGCATTTGAGTTAAATTTGATTCAATTAGCTTTAATTGAATGCATTTGAGATTCATTTGATTCAATAAGTTTTGTTTGACTTCATTTGACTTTCATTTGATTCAATTAGCTTTGTTGAATGCATTTGAGTTTCATTTGATTCTATTAGATATGTTTGACTTTGTTTGACTTTCATTTGATTCAATTAGCTTTGTTTGACTTCCTTTTACTTTAATTTGATTCAATTAGCTTTGTTGAATGCATTTGAGTTTCATTTGATTTAATTCGCTTTGTTGAATGCATTTGAGTTTATTTGATTCAATTAGCTTTGTTGATGCATTTGAGTTTCATTTGATTCAATTAGCTTTATTGGACTTCATTTGACTTTCATTTGATACGATTAGCTTTGTTTGACTTTATTTGATTCAATTAGCTTTGTTTGACTTCATTTTACTTTAATTTGATTCAATTAGCTTTGTTCAATGCACTTGAGTTTCATTTGATTCAATTAGCTTTGTTGAATGCATTTGAGTTTCATTTGATTGAATTAGCTTTAGTGAATGCATTTGAGTTTCATTTGATTCAATAAGTTTTGTTTGACTTCGTTTGACTTTAATTTGAATCAATTAGCTTTGTTTAATGCATTTGAGTTTTATTTGATTTAATTAGTTTTGTTGAATGCATTTGATTTTCATTTGATTCATTTAGCTTTGTTTGACTTTATTTTACTTTCATTTGATTCAATTACCTTTGTTTGACATCATTTGATTTTAATTTGATTCAATTAGCTTTGTAGAATGCATTTGCGTATCATTTGACTCAATTAGCTTTGTTGAATACATTTGAGTTTCATTTGATTCTATTATCTATATTTGACTTCATTTGACTTTCATTTGATTCAATTAGCTTTGTTAGACTTTAATTATACTTTAATTTGATTCAATTAGCTTTGTTGAATGCATTTGAGATTAATTTGATTCAATTAGCTTTATTGAATGCATTTGAGATTCATTTGATTCAATAAGTTTTGTTTAACTTCATTTGACTTTCATTTGATTCAATTAGATTTGTTGAATGCATTTGAGTTTCATTTGATTCTATAAGCTATGTTTGACTTTCATTTGATTCAATTAGCTTTCTTTGACTTCATTTTACATTAATTTAATTCAATTAGCTTTGTTGAATGCATTTGAGTTTAATTTGATTCAATTAGCTTTGTTGAATGCATTTGAGTTTCTTTGATTCAATTAGATTTGTTGAATGCATTTGAGATTAATTTGATTCAATTAGCTTTATTGAATGCATTTGAGATTCATTTGATTCAATGATATGGATTCGATAAGAAGATTGAAGATAACTAAATTAGTGGATCTTATGAATTATTGGGCTTGGATCATCTTACAATTGAAGGTTGTGAATAGTGCTTTGATGTTAATTTTATTTGTTAATGATCCATATGAGAGATGGTCATTTCCTACAAATCCTAGTTCTGTTAGGATTTGTGTTGTTTTCCTAGTTCTTGTAGGAATAGGACTCTTAATATCCTAATCCTAGTAGGATTAGAACTCCTAGTTTTGTTAGGAGTCTAATAGCTTATAAATTCTAGTTGAGTTAGAAATCCAAATCCTAGTTGGATTAGGATTCTAATTGGAGTAGAGTTATATCTTTAATAGGAGTCTAGTTAGTAGGCGCCAAGTTGAGCTTGTTCTACTTGGTTTAGGAGTTTGCTATTTCTTTGTTATCTTTTATGTTTTCTAGTCCTAGTATAATTAGGTATTTGTAATGCCTATATAAGGCTTTATTTCGATCATTAATAAAGAAGAGAATATAGAGAGTTTATGAAAGTTTATTTCGTGAGTTTAATTACTTACAAACCATTAATTAATATTCGGGAGTGTTTATTAATTAGTGTTAAACAACTTAATTCCGGGAGTGGTTTGAGTGTGTTTAAGAACCATTGAATTCAATTCGGGAGTGATTTGGATTTAGTGCTTGATTAATTAGGCCAGGAGTGACTTAATTGAATCAAAACCCTATTTGAGAGTTCGGGAGTGTTCAATCAAATAGTTCTATCCTTTTGTTCGAGTGATATTCGAGTGTGTTCCTTAAAGATTCAACCAAGAACCCATCAAGAACCAATCTTTCTTTCAAGATTCTTGGGATTTTGAAAACTTCACTAAAGCGTGGAATCACATCCACATCAAATTGGTATCAGAGCTGGTCGAAAGAAAGGCGGAGAAAGGTGCTTGATTTCGTTCCAGATTCATCCAGAATTTGGTACGTTTTGTTCTGCTTCGTTCTCCTAGTAGGAAACGAATTTTTCCGAGTTTCTTGATTCTAAACTGGTCTATTTCAAGTCTAGTTTACTGTCCTAAAATTTCGTGATTTGTGGAGTTCGTTTGGTATGGGTTTTAGATAGTTCTTGTGAGTCGTGTTATTTTGGTACGAATCTGGCGCGTCTGACTTTGAAAGGATACTACAAGCAGCCTGTTTCGAAATTTTGAATGATTCCAGTTGGAGGTGTCACCTAAGATCCCAAATTTACTTTTGTTAAAATTTGGTAATTTTTTTACATTTGTGAAATCTGCAGTTCATTATTGAAGTTAGGTCCGTTTCTGGATATTCTGGGCAGTTTTTCGATGACTATTTGCAACGAAACCATGGTGGACTGGACTGCCGTTGCTGATACCCTTAGTAAACTCAACCTCACTGATGGTATTACCTTTCTACTAGTTACCCTTGCTGATAATTTTCTCACCAAGATGGACGGAAAGAATTCTTGAAAGGGAATTATCTTATTTACTATATGACAAAAAAATTGAAGATAGAAAGAAAAAAATTGAAAGGCAGCAATTGGTAAAGGACATAAAGGAACGTCTCGGCAAAACTTGAAAAGTCAACTTCGGTTCCGAAGTACTAGTTGAAGAAGCCAAGATTGAGGTTCTTCCTACTTTTTCCGAGTCTACTCTAGATGTACCTCTAGTTGTTGAAGAAGTTATTGAAGATAATGTTGCACACGAGAATATAGTTGTGGAACAAATTCTCGAGGAAAAGCAAGAAGAGCGAGATTAGAGAAATTTCTAGCGGTACTTCTCTTGTTGTCAATGTTATTGAAGAGTCGTCCAACAATTCTACTATACTGCAACTTGCCAAGTAAGGTTGTCGTGAGAGATATTGATACTTCGTTAGCTCATTCTTATGGGTTCGACAAGGGTAAGGTTGATCATGATGTTCTACGGTTGAGATTCGGTAAAATTCGAGGTCGAATTTTTTTTTCAAGAAGGGGAGAATGATATGGATTCGATAAGAAGATTGAAGATAACTAAATTAGTGGATCTTATGAATTATTGGGCTTGGATCATCTTACAATTGAAGGTTGTGAATAGTGCTTTGATGTTAATTTTATTTGTTAATGATCCATATGAGAGATGGTCATTTCCTACAAATCCTAGTTACGTTAGGATTTGTGTTGTTTTCCTAGTTCTTGTAGGAATAGGACTCTTAATATCCTAATCCTAGTAGGATTAGAACTCCTAGTTTTGTTAGGAGTCTAATAGCTTATAAATTCTAGTTGAGTTAGAAATCCAAATCCTAGTTGGATTAGGATTCTAATTGGTGTAGAGTTATATCTTTAATAGGAGTCTAGTTAGTAGGCGCCAAGTTGAGCTTGTTCTACTTGGTTTAGGAGTTTGCTATTTCTTTGTTATCTTTTATGTTTTCTAGTCCTAGTATAATTAGGTATTTGTAATGCCTATATAAGGCTTTATTTCGATCATTAATAAAGAAGAGAATATAGAGAGTTTATGAAAGTTTATTTCGTGAGTTTAATTACTTACAAACCATTAATTAATATTCGGGAGTGTTTATTAATTAGTGTTAAACAACTTAATTCCGGGAGTGGTTTGAGTGTGTTTAAGAACCATTGAATTCAATTCGGGAGTGATTTGGATTTAGTGCTTGATTAATTAGGCCGGGAGTGACTTAATTGAATCAAAACCCTATTTGAAAGTTCAGGAGTGTTCAATCAAATAGTTCTATCCTTTTGTTCGAGTGATATTCGAGTGTGTTCCTTAAAGATTCAACCAAGAACCCATCAAGAACCAATCTTTCTTTCAAGATTCTTGGGATTTTGAAAACTTCACTAAAGCGTGGAATCACATCCACATCATTCAATAAGTTTTGATTGACTTCATTTGACTTTCATTTGATTCAATTAGCTTTGTTGAATGCATTTGAGTTTCAATTGATTCAATTAGCTTTATTGAATGCATTAGAGATTCATTTGATTCAATAAGTTTTGTTTGACTTCATTTGACTTTCATATGATTCAATTAACTTTGTTGAATGCATTTGAGTTTCATTTGATTTTATTAGCTATGTTTGACTTTGTTTGACTTTCATTTGATTCAATTACCTTTGTTTGACTTCATTTTACTATTATTTGATTCAATTAGCTTTGTTGAATGCATTTGAGTTTCATTTGATTCAATTAGCTTTGTTGAATGCATTTGAGTTTATTTGATTCAATTAGCTTTGTTGAATGCATTTGAGTTTAATTTGATTCAATTTACTTTATTGGACTGCATTTGACTTTCATTTGATACAATTATCTTTGTTTGACTTCATTTGATTCAATTAGCTTTGTTTGATTTAATTTTACTTTAATTTGATTCAATTAGCTTTGTTGATAATGCATTTGAGTTTCATTTGGTTTAATTAGCTTTATTAAAAGCATTTGAGTTTCATTTGATTCAATTAGCTTTATTTGACTTCATTTGATACAATTAGCTTTGTTGAACGCATTTGAGTTCCATTTGATTCAATTAGCTATGTTTGACTTCATTTGACGTTCATTTGATTCAATTAGCTGAATTTGTTGAATGCATTTGAGTATCATTAGATTCAATTAGCTTTGTTGCATGCATTTGAGTAGATTCAATTAGCTTTGTTGATGCATTTGAGTTTCATTTGATTCAATTAGCTTTATTGGACTTCATTTGACTTTCATTTGATACGATTAGCTTTGTTTGACTTTATTTGATTGAATTAGCTTTGTTTGACTTCATTTTACTTTAATTTGATTCAATTAGCTTTGTTCAATGCACTTGAGTTTCATTTGATTCAATTAGCTTTGTTGAATGCATTTGAGTTTCATTTGATTGAATTAGCTTTAGTGAATGCATTTGAGTTTCATTTGATTCAATAAGTTTTGTTTGACTTCGTTTGACTTTAATTTGAATCAATTAGCTTTGTTTAATGCATTTGAGTTTTATTTGATTTAATTAGTTTTGTTGAATGCATTTGATTTTCATTTGATTCATTTAGCTTTGTTTGACTTTATTTTACTTTCATTTGATTCAATTACCTTTGTTTGACATCATTTGATTTTAATTTGATTCAATTAGCTTTGTAGAATGCATTTGCGTATCATTTGACTCAATTAGCTTTGTTGAATACATTTGAGTTTCATTTGATTCTATTATCTATATTTGACTTCATTTGACTTTCATTTGATTCAATTAGCTTTGTTAGACTTTAATTATACTTTAATTTGATTCAATTAGCTTTGTTGAATGCATTTGAGATTAATTTGATTCAATTAGCTTTATTGAATGCATTTGAGATTCATTTGATTCAATAAGTTTTGTTTAACTTCATTTGACTTTCATTTGATTCAATTAGATTTGTTGAATGCATTTGAGTTTCATTTGATTCTATAAGCTATGTTTGACTTTCATTTGATTCAATTAGCTTTCTTTGACTTCATTTTACATTAATTTAATTCAATTAGCTTTGTTGAATGCATTTGAGTTTAATTTGATTCAATTAGCTTTGTTGAATGCATTTGAGTTTCTTTGATTCAATTAGCTTTGTTGAATGCATTTGAGATTAATTTGATTCAATTAGCTTTATTGAATGCATTTGAGATTCATTTGATTCAATAAGTTTTGTTTAACTTCATTTGACTTTCATTTGATTCAATTAGATTTGTTGAATGCATTTGAGTTTCATTTGATTCTATAAGCTATGTTTGACTTTCATTTGATTCAATTAGCTTTCTTTGACTTCATTTTACATTAATTTAATTCAATTAGCTTTGTTGAATGCATTTGAGTTTAATTTGATTCAATTTACTTTATTGGACTTCATTTGACTTTCATTTGATACAATTATCTTTGTTTGACTTCATTTGATTCAATTAGCTTTGTTTGATTTAATTTTACTTTAATTTGATTCAATTAGCTTTGTTGATAATGCATTTGAGTTTCATTTGGTTTAATTAGCTTTATTAAAAGCATTTGAGTTTCATTTGATTCAATTAGCTTTATTTGACTTCATTTGATACAATTAGCTTTGTTGAACGCATTTGAGTTCCATTTGATTCAATTAGCTATGTTTGACTTCATTTGACGTTCATTTGATTCAATTAGCTGAATTTGTTGAATGCATTTGAGTATCATTAGATTCAATTAGCTTTGTTGAATGCATTTGAGTTTCATTTGATTATATTAGCTATGTTTGACTTTGTTTGACTTTCATTTGATTCAATTAGCTTTGTATGACTTCATTTGACTTTCATTTTGGTTCAATTAACTTTGTTTGACTTCATTTTTGATGTATGCTCGTACATACAAGTAGGAACACACAAAGAAGAGATAAAAACAAGCTAAGGAAGAAACCGAAGCTTCCCTCAACTTGGGCGTGATTCCTAGCTTCAAAGAGATACAGAAACACCACTCAATGAAATTAGAACTTCCTAAGATCACAAATTAACTTGCCAAGGTTAATTAAGCAAAGGACGAATTTCTTATAAGTTTCCAATCCAAGAAACGCCAAAGAAAAACAAGGTTCAATACACAATCGTATTTTGGTCATAAAACTTGATGTCTTTCTCATTGATGTCAATGGTATTTATACAAGTCTTACAAGCCATTTTCTGATTTTTTTGACATAATTAAAATTACGAAAAATTAACTACATTAACTACAGCCATGATCTCCACTAATCCATGTAAGAAAAACGTGGGAAAGAAGTACATAAACTAGCCATTATGGATGCTTCCACTTGCTCCACTTCTTGCTACACTTCTCCCCCAAATGTAGGCATGTTAGAGTGTGGAGAATATGCTCTTAGTTTTGTTGAGATGCACGGCTAATAGGAGGACCTCACACGCCTCAAATTGTGGAACAAACTAACCACTCCTCAATGCAGTCCACTAGTTTGAATAATGGCGCCATAATAGGAAGTAGTTCCTATTCTCGTGGCCTCAACTCCTCCTTGCTTGCTGCATGGTTGGACGTGGCTTCAAGCTTGCCTAACAACTTTATTACATGACTCAACTATTAACAACTTGTCCTAAAACAATCACCCGAAAATATCAAAACAACAAAGACTCCAACTACACTAGGACTCTTTCAATGCAAACAAACGAAGACTCCAAACTTACTAGGACTCTTTACAAATCGACCATCACTAAAGGAAACTAATGAACATGGCTAATCAAGGACTCAACAATGAACATAGTAGGAATCACGAGAAGATAAAACCTCACGCATTGTCAAAGCCACCATATTAATCGGTTTCGGATCTTGTGTAGATGGACCTCCATCATCCTCCCCTTCTTTGGAAGAGTTTGGTCTCAAACTTGGCAAAAGCTCATCTTCCTCATAGAAAGGACTCAAATCGGCAACATTAAAGGTATCCGAAACTCCATAGTCCTCCGGAAGTTGAACCTTGTAAGCATTGTCATTCACTTTGCCGAGTACTTTGAATGGACCATCGGATCTTGGACTCAACTTAGACTTTCTTTTGGATGGAAATCGTTCCTTCCTAAGATGAATCCACACCATGTCACCTGGTTGAAAGGAAACTTCACGCCTCTTCTTATCAATCCTTTCTTTCACCGTGCATTAGCCTTCGCAATCCGGGTCTCGCACATGATCATGTAGGTGTTTGATTTCAAGGGCTCGTGTATTGGCATCATGGCTATATTTTGTGGTGGTGGGAAAAGGAGCAAGGTCTAAAGGAGTACAAGGATCCAAGCCATAGACAATGTAGAAGGGACTAAGACCGGTAGTTTTGCTTTGGGCACCCTATTGAATGCGAAATTCAGCATGGGGTAGCAACTCTTCCCATTGGCTTGGTTTCTTTGTGATTAGGGCTCGAAGCAAGGTGCCAAGAGTCCTATTGGTGACCTCCCGTTTGACCAGTCGGTTTGAGGATGGCTAGAAGTGCTAAACTTCAGCTTGGTTCCCATTTTCCGCCACAAAGTTAGCCAAAATGGCTAAGGAACTTCGAATCCCTATCACTCACCATAGACTTAGGGATGCCATGGATTCGAACTATGTCCCTGAAATACAAGTTAGCCACATTCACAGCATCATATGTAGTATGACAAGCAACAAAATGAGCCATTTTAGAAAACCTATCAACTACCACCATGATTGAATCTTTTTGATTTCGAGTTTTAGGTAGTCCAACAATGAAATCAAGGCTCACATCCTCCCATGGAGCTTGAGGAATGGGAAGGGGCGTGTATAGTCCTTGAGGCAGCAAATGACCTTTAGCTTTTTGACAAACCAAACACCTCTTGATTAAGAACTCAACATCTCGTGCTAGCTTTGGCCAATGGAAATATTCACTAACCAAAGATGTTGTCTTTTCAATGCCAAAGTGGCCAGCAAGACCACCTTCATGAAACTCTTTGATCAAAGATTCTCGAACACTTGATCTTGGAATGCATAATTGATTTCCTTTGAAAAGAAACCCCTTCAAGAGATAGAATTCTCCAACAGCATGATTATGGCATTTTTCGAACATAACGCCAAAATCCTTATCATTCTTGTAACATTCTTTCAACAACTCTAATCCAACAACTTTAGGATTTAAAGAAGTTAAAAGCATGTACCTTCTCGAAAGTGCATCAGCTCCTTTGTTCATTTTGCCGGCCTTGTGCTTGATGGTGAAATGGAATGTTTGAAGGAATTCCACCCACTTAGCATGGCGTGGTTGAAGCTTGTGTTGGCTTTGGATGAATTTAAGCGCCTCATGATCGAATGGAGTATAAACTCCTTAGCAATGAGATAGTGGCGCCAATGATCTAGAGCTCGAACCAATGCATAGAACTCCTTGTCATAGGTGGAGTACTTCCTCTTGGCTTCATTCAACTTCTCACTAAAATAGGCTATAGGGCGCCCATTTTGTGAAAGGACAGCACCAATGCCAACTCCGGAGGCATCACACTCGACTTCAAAAACTTCATTAAAATTAGGCAAAGCTAATATAGGAGCAGTAGTGAGTTGATTCTTTACCTCTTCAAAGGCCCTTTGAGCTTGCTCATTCCATTCAAACTTCTTGAGCTTTGTAAGTTCAGTGATAGGGGTCATAAGTGCACTAAAGTTGCGCCCGAAACCTCCTATAGAAGGATGCAAGACCATGAAAACTTCGAACTTGCTGCATAGAGGTAGGAGTAGGCCACTCCTTGATGGCTTGCACTTTCTTTTCATCGGCTTGAATGCCTTCACTTGAGACAATGAATCCCAAGAAGATCACGCTACTAGAGAAGAAATGACACTTCTCTAAATTGCCATATAACCGTTCCTTTCTCAAGACTTCGAACACATTTTGCAAATGATTAACATGTTCTTGTTCATTCTTACTATACACCAATATATCATCAAAATAAACAACTACAAAACGGCCAATGAAAGGTTTCATAGTTTGGTTCATTAAGCGCATGAACGTACTAGGTGCATTAGACAAACCAAAGGGCATAACAAGCCACTCATACAAGCCCTCCTTGGTTTTGAATGCTTTGTTTTCCATTCATCACCCTCACAAATTCGGATTTGGTGATATCCACTTCTCAAGTCAATCTTGGAAAACAATTTCGAACCATTCAAATCATCCAACAAATCATTCAAACGAGGAATAGTAAATCTTTATTTGATGGTGATTTTGTTTATTGCCCTACTATCCACACACATTCTCCATTCTCCATTCTTCTTAGGCACCAACAACGTAGGGACAGCACATGGACTTAAGGACTCCCTAATTAGACCTTTAGATAACAAGTCCTCTACTTGCTTTCTAATTTCGTCGGTTTCTTTAGGGTTAGACCTATAAGTGGCTTATTTGGTAACATTGCTCCAGGGATGAAGTCAATCTTATGTTGAATGTCACGTTTTGGTGGCAAGCCATGGGGGATTTCGTGAGGAAAAACGTCTTTGTATTTGGCAAGTAAGGGCGTAAGCATTGGGTGGGAAAGGGTGGTGTTATCTTTGGCTTCTTCTTTTGTGGTGCTTAACATCATATCACGCATATGAATGAATTCATGATATTCGGATTGGAGTAAGGTAGTGAGGGAATGGTATTTCTCTTTGGTGGAATGGATTTTGTAACTGAATAGGAAGGGATTGGGGTGAGGGTTATCTTTTTGTGGTCTTTGGTGAGAGAGTAGGTGTTTTTATAACCATCATGAATGACCCTCCTATCAAACAACCATGGACGCCCTAGAAGTATATGACATGCATCCATAGGTATCACATCACACCATAGCTCCTCCTTATAACTTCCAATACTAAAAGATAAAAGTACACGATTGGAAACTTGTATACCCTTACCTTGATTGAGCCATTGAATCACATAGGGGCGTGGATGAGGTGTTGTCGGGAGCTTGAGCTTGTCAATCATTGTTTGAGCAGCCACATTCGTACAACTCCCTCCATCTATAATCAACGTGCAAATCTTGCCTCCAATGGTGCACCTTGTATGAAAAATGGACTCTCGTTGCCTTAGCTCTTCATGATCAACGTTGCTGCTTAAGGCTCTTCGAACCACTAAACATTCTCCTTCATCAGGACCGAATGTTTCTTCCTCCTTAACATCTCCTTGCCAACCTTCATTCTCCTCCTCATTCTCCTCTTCGTCATCTCCTTGATAGGCATTATATTCCATCAAAGTCACCACCTTCTTATTAGGGCATTCGGATGCTATATGGCCCAAGCCTTGGCACCTAAAGCATCTCCTCCCAACTTTGGATGTACTAGGTGTAGAAGGAGTAAGGTAGGGGGGTTTAGAAGCGTGGGGTTGCGGATTCTTTGGAATGAAGGGAGCGGTTTTGGTAAAGGGACGTGAGGTCTCACCTTTACTTTTGGGTTTATTTTGTTTTTCTACCTTGTGAGCAAGAAGAACAAGTTCTTCGAGGGTAGAGTAGTGGTGGAGTTCCACTATGTTGGCGATCTTGGGGTCTAAGCCTCCAAGGAACCTCACCAATGTTTGGGGTTCATCCTCAT
Source organism: Beta corolliflora (assembly GCA_947648045.1). NCBI lineage: Eukaryota > Viridiplantae > Streptophyta > Magnoliopsida > Caryophyllales > Amaranthaceae > Beta > Beta corolliflora. The sequence goes on along the minus strand of CANSZD010003259.1, from coordinate 6,339 downwards.
GCACTTCACACTTCATGAGGTAAGCTTCAAAGTCCCTAGCATAGACTTCGACAGAGTTCGAACCTTGTTGCAAGTGATGAAACTTTGCAAAGTTCTCTTGCACGTAGTAAGTAGGTAGGAATTTTTGTTTTAGGAGCTTTTTCATCTTCTCCCATGAACGCACCTTGATGCGAAATCGTATATGAAAATGTAACCTAAGCTCGATAAGCTTTACTCACTTATTTATGCTTAAGGATTCTAAATCGGTTTTGAAGTTTATCTTACTTAGAAACTGATTTAGGAGGTTTTTGAGAGTGGATTTAATTAGTTTAAACTCACTAATTATATTAACTCTCTCTTAAATTAAGTTTAACTTACTTAACTCAAGGGTTTCGAAATTAAGATCACTTCTTAATTGCAAGAGGAATTTCGGATTTTTCAATCTCCAAAAAAACCGAATAAACACAATGTTTAATTCAAAACTAAAACTGATTTTTCATTCCTTGATCCATTACATATATCAAGTACAAGCTAAAGAAGGCTTAAAACATTAGCCAAAATAACTAAGCACCAAAGTAATTAAACAAATCAATTAAACAACAAATATCTCTTAATCCAACAAGGATGTAAGGAGGAATAGTGTTGTTGTGTGTTTTGTTGACTTTGGGGCAAAGTGGGACGGTTTTCTTCAAGCAAGTGGAGGGCTTGTCTTGGCTTGCAAGGGGAAGCTTCAAAAGATCTCCATGAGTGCCCATTACACGTCCCAAGTATGGTTCGCAACCCCAAGTACGGTTCGACCAATTTACACTTACGCTAAACAAAATAATTCGGGTTTACAAAAACCGAAAATTACAAAAACGTTAATTAAACTAACTAGCTTAATTAACTTCCTTTCATCGTTGCTCAACATGATTAAACTAGTACTAATCTTTAAACCGTGAATCTCTCCTTTGTTGTGATTGAGATTAGTACTTAGTAGAATTTCGGAATTAGCAACTGATTTCGTATCATCCTCTCCTTCTTGAAAAGGAATTGTCCTCAATTCTTGCACATCTTCATCTTCTAAATAGGGGGATAAGTCCCCTACGTTGAATGTTGCTGCCACGCCATAGTCTCCGGGAAGGTCTATCTTGTAAGCATTGTCTCCATAACGTTCAAGAACCTTGAAAGGTCCTTCAGCTCGGGGCATGAGTTTATGCTTTCTTTTGCTTGGAAACCTCTCCTTCCTCAAGTGAACCCACACCAAATCTTCGGAAGCAAACAACCTCGGTTTTAGACTTTTGTTTGCTTTCCTTTTGTACATCTCATTTGTCTTCTCGATATTGGTGCGTATTTCTTTGTGAACTTTCACCATTGTTTCAGCTTGTTGCCTAGCATCTCCATGGACATAAGAGTCTTTAGGCAACGAAATAAGATCAATAGGTACATACGGATTTACCCCATATACCACTTCGAACGGTGAATGTTTTGTTGCAAAAGTTGGAGTTCTATTGTAAGCAAACTCCGCATGGCATAACTTGACATCCCAATCCTTTCCCGTCTTGCTCACTAAGCCCCTTAACAAGGTGCCTAGAGTTCGATTGGTCACTTCGGTTTGACCATCTGTTTGGGGGTGATGTGAAGTACTAAACGGCAACTTAGTACCCATCATCCTCCATAGGGACCTCCAAAAATGACTCAAAAAACTTACTATCTCGATCCGAGACAATAGTTCTTGGCACTCCATGCAAGCGAACAATTTCCACTGAAATATAAACAAGAAACATTAGGAGCATCTTCCGTTTTGTGACAAGGCACGAAGTGTGCCATTTTTGAGAAACGGTCCACTACCACCATGGCCAGAATCCTTCCCTCTTTGTGTCCTAGGAAGAGCCACAATGAAATCCATATCGACATCCTCCCATGGTCTCTCCGGTGTTGGTAAAGGAGTGTACTGACCCCTTATGGAACGTGCTTTTAGCCCTTTGACAAACACCACAACGAGCCAAAACAGCATGTACTTCTTTGAGCATATGAGGCCACGAAAAATGTTCTTGTAACAACTCCATAGTCTTGTTAACGCCAAAATGGCCAGCTAACCCACCTCCATGAGCTTCTCTAATTAGCAAATCACGAACGGGACATTTAGGAACACAAAGTTTGTTTCCTTTAAACAAAAACCCTTCCATTTGATGATAATGGTCTTTTGGACCATCCTTGGTAGCCACGAACGGTCACGTGTCTCCTCATCAAGAACATAGAATTCTTTAATCAACTCAAACCCAAGTACCTTGGAATCCACCATGTTAAGCAATACGTGTCTCCGAGATAAAGCATCGGCTACAATGTTGGCTTTTCCGGCCTTGTACTTGGCAACAAAATTGAAAGATTGTAAGAATTCCACCCATTTAGCATGACGAGCACTAAGCTTATGTTGTCCATGAATATATTTCAATGATTCATGATCCGAATGGAGAACAAAAGCTTGTGGTCGCAAATAGTGACTCCAATGATTAAGAGCTCTAACCATGGCGTAAAACTCTTTATCATACGTGGAATAATTGACTTGGCTGATTTAGTTTCTCGCTAAAATAAGCAATAGGTTTGCCACATTGAATTAGAACGGCCCCAATACCCGTTCCACTGGCGTCACACTCAACTTCAAATGGTTTAGTGAAATCGGGTAAAGCTAAAATAGGCGTGTTACACATTTTCTCCTTTACAAGTTCAAACGCCTTTTGAGCTGCGTCACTCCATGTAAATTTTCCATGTTTAGTACATTCGGTTATAGGAGCTAATAATGTCTTTGAAATTATTTATAAACCTCCTATAAAATGAAGCTAAACCATGAAAAGATCTCACCTCGGTGATAGTGGTGGGAACCGGCCAAGAAGAAATTGCTTCTACTTTGGATGGATCCACCTTCACGCCTTCATCGAAATGATGAAACCAAGGAAGCCAATCTCCCTTTGCATAAACGTGCACTTTTCTAGCTTCCCGTACAGTTTTGCTCTCTTAGAACTTCGAACAATCGTTGCAAATGCTCCAAATGATCCTCCTTGTTAGAACTATAGAGCAAGAATATCATCCAAATACACCACCACGAACTTTCCCAAAAACGGCCTAAGTACTTCATTCATCAATCTCATGAACGTACTAGGGGCATTTGTGAGACCAAACGGCATAACCATCCATTCATACAACCCATACTTCGTTTTGAAAGCCGTCTTCCACTCATCTCCCTCTCTCATTGCATATTTGGTGGTATCCACTTCTCAAATCAATTTTCGAAAACAAATTGGATCCACTTAACTCATCTAACATGTCATCTAACCTAGGGATGGGAAATCTGTATTTGATGGTTATATTGTTCACATGACACGGCTATCAATACACATCCTCCATGTTCCGTCCTTTTTTGGCACAAGTAAAGCCGGAACAGCACATGGACTTTTACTCTCTCTCACGTAGCCTTTCTTCATCAATTCACTGATTTGGCTTTGTAACTCCTCACTTTCTTTCGGATTGCATCTATAGGAAGGTTTATTTGGAAGTGGTGCTCAGGGAATGAGATCAATTTGATGCTCAATTCCACGTTTAGGGGGTAGGCCATTTGGTAGGTCATTAGGAAACACGTCTCCAAATCCCTCCAATAACTCCCTCAAATCCGAATCTTCAACTTCCATTCCCTCGTTCACCTCCTTAGCAATTAGAACATACACGACCTGATTTGTTCCCAACTCCCTCTCGAATCTTTTTCTCCCCAAAAACACACTACCACACACGAGGTTCTTTTTTTGTTTAGGTGTAGTGTCTCGGATTTTTGAAGGGGGCAATGGTACTAAGGTTTTGATTTTACCATTCTTGTTTACCTTATACACATTCGAACAACCATCATGCATTACTTTTCGATCAAATTGCCACGGTCTACCAAGTAGAATATGGCACGCAGTCATAGGAATTACATCACATAGAATTTCATCTTCATAATTTCCAATGGAAAACGTGATTAAAACTCTATTCTTCACCCTTACTTCACTATCATCATCTAACCATTTCGGTTTATAAGGATGTGGATGTTTAGTAGTAGGTAATGCTAACTTCTCTACGAGTTCGGTTGAAGCCACATTTGTACAACTACCACCATCAATGATTAACGTGCATAGCTTCTTATTCACTAAGCATTTCGAATGAAAAATGGTTTCTCTTTGTTCCTCATTTTCAGCCACGACATTAGAGTACAAGGATCTTCTAAGAACCAACATTTCACCCTCCATTTCCGGATTACACACGTCCTCATCACTTTCGTTTCCTAAATCGGATTTATCATGTTGCTTTTCTAAGAGGTATAACCTCTCCAATTAGATCTATCTCCTCTATGTCCCTTATAGTCATGACTCTTTTCGTAGGACAAGTCGATTGGTAATGACCATAACCTTGACACTTAAAACATTTCACTTTAAAGGCTTTATCATCTACAACTTTCTCCTTCTCTTTTGGAATGAAATCGATTTTTTGTTCTTATCAAAGTTGCTTAGTACTAGTATTAGCTTTAAAAGTACTAAATGGCTTTGAATAAGACTTACTTGTTGTTGCTTTCTTCTTTTGGCTGTCAATTTTGAGAGCCACTTTGCAAGCCTCATCGAAGAAAGGTATGGGTATACCTCCACCTTCTCACGCACATCCTCATTTAGGCCTCCCAAGAATCGCGCAATTTTTGCTCCTCCATTTCTTCTATTTCACAAACAATGGAAAGCTTTTCGAATTCCTTGATGTACTCATCCATGGACGTGGTGCCTTGTTTGAGTGTGGACCATCTAACATGCTTGATTTTGCTTGTAGTTAGTAGGAACAAAACGCTTCCGCAATTGCTTCTTCAATTTCTCCCAGTAGCAATCTTGGATTTGTTCTCCTTCACCCTTTGCCTCTTGAGCCTTCTAACCAAATGGATGCATATTTGGTTAGCTTCAAAACAACAACCTTGTATTTCTTATCATTCGGAGTGTCTTTGTAATCAAAAAAACGCTCCAAAAAGAACGTTCCCATTCAATGTATAATTCCGGATCACTAGCTCAGTCAAAATCCGGAACTTCGATTTTCAAACCCCTATCATCAGCCCTAGAACTCCTTTCTTCCTCATTGGGTTTCTTCTTAAACAATTCTAAGGTTATCTTTGCCATCATGTCGTGTAATGCTTCGTTTTGCTTAGCTAGAGCTTCTAGCATCGCATCTCTTCTAGCATTATCATTCATTTCATCGTCCATTTCAGAACTTAGCTCTGGATACCACTTGATGCGAAATCGTATATGAAAATGTAACCTAAGCTCGATAAGCTTTACTCACTTATTTATGCTTAAGGATTCTAAATCGGTTTTGAAGTTTATCTTACTTAGAAAGCGATTTAGGAGGTTTTGAGAGTGGATTTAATTAGTTTAAACTCACTAATTATATTAACTCTCTCTTAAATTAAGTTTAACTTACTTAACTCAAGGGTTTCGAAATTAAGATCACTTCTTAATTGCAAGAGGAATTTCGGATTTTTCAATCTCCAAAAAAACCGAATAAACACAATGTTTAATTCAAAACTAAAACTGATTTTTCATTCCTTGATCCATTACATATATCAAGTACAAGCTAAAGAAGGCTTAAAACATTAGCCAAAATAACTAAGCACCAAAGTAATTAAACAAATCAATTAAACAACAAATATCTCTTAATCCAACAAGGATGTAAGGAGGAATAGTGTTGTTGTGTGTTTTGTTGACTTTGGGGCAAAGTGGGACGGTTTTTCTTCAAGCAAGTGGAGGGCTTGTCTTGGCTTGCAAGGAAAGCTTCAAAAGATCTCCATGAGTGCCCATTACACGTCCCAGTATGGTTCGCGACCCCAGTACGGTTCGACCAATTTACACTTACGCTAAACAAAATAATTCGGGTTTACAAAAACCGAAAATTACAAAAACGTTAATTAAACTAACTAGCTTAATTAACTTCCTTTCCTTCGTTGCTCAACATGATTAAACTAGTACTAATCTTTAAGCCGTGAATCTCTCCTTTGTTGTGATTGAGATTAGTACTTAGTAGAATTTCGGAATTAGCAGGCGATTTCGTATCACACCTTCTCCTTACCTTGGCGTTCCCTCTTACTACAAACACTAGCCCACCAAGTTGATGCATACTTTCTAAGCTTTAATGCAACCAACTTGACCTCTTGATCCTCCGGCACTTGCTTATAGTCAAACACCCTTTCCACGGTTCTTAACCATTCTACAAACTCATCGGTGTCGAGTTTGCCATCATAATCAGGTATGTCTACCTTGATGTCATTGGAGGATCGAGAGTTATTTCTCCTTGGAAGCAAAGTAACGTCACTAGCTTCACCTT